>JAKTTM010000046.1:0-44363 GCA_030581435.1 Saturnispora quitensis
TAATCATAAATTACACTCTATTTATATAATCAATATTTTACTATAAAAGGAACTACGATTTCCTTTCTATTTAATTATCTTTATATTATTTAAATAACTAAGATATAGGTTTTTACACCTTCAACATATTTCTACACTCAGGGAAGCATATGTTCTACACAACCACTACTAAAATTGACAATGTACAATATACGGCTTATTCACAGTTGAACAAGTTAACAGTGAGCTAATCATTACCTTTACCTTGTAACAGAACCAAATAGTATCCATTTCTCAAAACTTCACTCTAAGTGCTTTAATTACCAAGAACTAGCTTTTTCAGCCATTTCAGTGGAAAGCCCACACTCTGCTTTTGCTTGTTACCCAGCACTAAGCCAATTTGATTGTTCTGCTTCCTCATTGTGTGCTACAACACAACATCGTGACGTACTTTTGTGTCACGACACTGAAAGAGTCGCAGTAGGTACAACACATGTGCTTGTTGTACTTTGTCCCAAAACGGCAAGTGCGTTTAGACGAATTAGGAAATGTGCTCTAAATCTGTCTTTTTTTGTTTACTAACAAAGGCGCATGTTGTTCAGACAAATAAATAGCGCAATTACAGGTACACAGACGGCGGACAACAGGCGCAGTAGTGGTAGCTACGACGGACACAGCAGCAGTAGTAGCAGCTATGGCATCGCTTGACGCTTGCTGTGGCTAATAACTAACTCTTGCGGTTCTTCTGCAATGACGTTTTCAGAAGTCCGAGTAAGCCGAGAAATTTATGCAGACATTATGTTCTCGGCTGGGGTAGGGTTTCGTGCAAAAGCTGTTGATTGCCTCAGTGCAGAGATATTGATGCCACTCAAAGCAGTGTTACGGAGGTGGAACAATAGTGAGGCCCAACCAAGGCGTAGTACGACCTCAACGTGTCTAAATATATCTTGTATTCTTTTCAACACATTCTTGCCTAAATAATAATGTAACGTTCGCAAAAATTTTCCAACCCCCATTTAATAAGCCACAGCCCATAGAGATATAATTGCAGTTAATCCCGCTCGCAATGACTTGTCACTCTCTCTTTCCTTTTAGTAAAGGTGAAAAACTGCTGGTATAATGATTGCACCATTGCTATTGCTTGCCTCTGCTGCATTGGCAGGCCCAATTGGATACAAAAGGGAATACGAAGAAGTGAAGGTTGGTTACGGCGCTGTGGACTTGGTTAGGGGTCCTGACTTTTATGCTGTGCCAGTGGCCATTGGGGACAGTAAGTCCAACCAAACCGTTTTGTTGAAGCTAGACACCAACTCGCCTGCAAGATGGGTCAACGAAGTTGATAACGACTTCTGTCTTGCGTATTACCCATTTCCGGGCATTGAGAACACCAATGCCAGTGAATGGAATGCGTTCAACAGTGAATTGAGAAACGAGTACCTCAACCAGCTTGCAGAGATCGAGCAAATCCAGAACTCATTCTTTCAATCTGAATTGAAGCCAACGGCTTCCTATAGTGCACAGGAAAGCGCTCTTTCTGAAAGAGCGAAGAGCTTCCAGGCCACCATCAGCCAAATCAAGGCCTCGTTGACTTCTGAGGTGGTCGAATTCGGCAAGAGTTACGCCACTGCAAACTCCAAGGATTTTAGCTCTCTTTCATCTGCTATCTACGCCAACATTCAAGAGCAAAAATCGAGATTCGGCGGTCTAACCACTGCAGTCCCTGCTGTAACCCAAAGTGTTCACGCATACGTTTCCTCCATTGACACTGCAGTGGTTACCGTTATTTCTGCCACTCAAACCGTGTCAGGATCTCAAGTTAATAATAGCCAAGCTGCTGGTGCTTGGGACCAATTCACTTCTCAAGCCGCCAACTGGTTTAGTAAGAGAGATTTCGAAACTTCCACATTGGCTCTTTCCGAATACACTACTTTTGTATCTCCTACCACCACTCACAGCTTTGATCCTTCTGCCATCGCAATTCAAAGCGTTTTGCCATCAGGTAAGCTGGATTTCTATGACGCTCAAGTTTACGAGCAAATCGCCGATTGTTCTATCTATGGTACCTTTAACACTTCAAAGTCAAACTCTTTCGTTTCTAATGAGACCATTTACATCTCTGATAACGAATATGAAGTCTATGGTGTCGTTGGTAACGATACACTCACTATTGGAAACTTAGCACTTTCCAATACTTCATTTGCCGTTGCTGAATTCTCTGAATCCAATATTGGTGCTTTGGGTGTTGGTCAAAGCGTAGAGAACGTATCCTCCTTTGACTCGTTACCTGATTTATTAGCATCTGAAGGTCTCATTGGCAAGTCACTTTATTCATTAAAGCTAACCGAGTACAACCCTCAACTATTGTTTGGTGCTATCGATTACAATTACCTCTATGACAATATTACACTTGTTCCATTATTGAATGATACCGAATCCATTGCCATTACATTGTCTTCTCTCGGTTTTAGTTACGAATCTTACGATGAGAACTACACCATCGTTGATCTTAAAATTGCAGAAGGCCAAGCTCTCGCCACTTTGGACACAACCACAAAGGGCATTTATTTACCAGAGGATGTCTTGTACACTCTAGTTTCTACGATTAATCAATCTTTCCCAATTGAATATGACGAATTAATAGGCAGGTATGTTTTGACCGTTGACGACTTTTCATACTCAGATGAAAACGCCACTGATCTTTTTACCATTGATGTTGCTTTCAATTTCCAAGGTCTTGACTTTGAAATCCCATTGGTTAACTTTTTAACTCCTATTGAAGCTAATGAAACTGCTTACTTCAACCAAACTGTTAGCTCCGGCAATGCTAAAAACGATTCGTTCTACTTCAATTTGAACGGTGATGATGGGTTCGACTACTACTATATCACTGGTGATGATTCAGACGATTACGATAACAGTAACGATGATTCAGACGATTACGATAACAGTAACGATGATTCAGACGATTACGATAACAGTAACGATGATTCAGACGATTACGATAACAGTAACGATGATTCAGACGATTACGATTACAGTAACGATGATTCAGACGACTATGATAATGGCAGTGATGATTACACTGACTATGACAATAGCGATGACTCTGATTTCAACTCTACCACCACTCAATTTATCTTATCATTTTTGCCTTCTGATGGCGATGATGTTAGGTTAGGTTTAGATTTCCTTGAAAATGTTTATGTTGTCGTTGATTTGGAAGCCAAGGTTGTCGGTTTAGCCCCTCTTGTTTATTGGGAACTCGATACTGATGAGTACGATGAATTGGCTATTGTTGCTATCACTGACGAGATTCCATTTTCTGTGAATGCAACCTTCTTTGACGATTACTATGGATCTAGTAACGTCACCTCACTATTGGTGTAAATTTGGACACAATTCTTCATTTGAGTACTTTTATGTGATACCTTTTACTCACTACCCTTATTTCGTTATTCTATTACGTTCCATTTATTGTTTTACTTTTATAAGTTTGTATTTCTTTTAATGATATGTATCTTTATCTAAGTTGACATATTGTTACATGAGCATACTCGCTTTCATCTCCAGGTTTTTCTACTATAAAAAGAGTGAGATCTTATATTCGTAAGAAACTATCTGCTCTTTCTCATTGAGTAACAGTGGAGTCATGCCACAGAAGAGAGTATTTTCCCCAATATCCGCTATTGAAAAAGGTTCTCATGACTCGACCAGCACATTTAGATATCCAGATTCAAGTCAGCGGACTAGAAATACTATTTTAAAGTACCAATCCATTCACAACATAGCACAGGCATCGATCAACGACAAATACGTACCGGAGAAAGACGCTGACTCTTTCTGCCGATCATTTTTATGGAAAGCGATTCTTTTGAACATTAGTATTAATAAGTCATCTTTCAATGATCAACTGAGATTAGATTTGTCAATTTTAAGAAAGCTTAGATCTAATTATAGTGATTTGTTAGTGTCAATCAGCCCACCTTGGCATTTATTGAACATCGATTCAGCTTATTTTAAAGAGATGGATGAAATGAATCAGTCTGAACAAGGCCTAGATGTAATTGACAATAAACTCAAGATACATAAATTACAATCTCACCATGTTATTAGTGGTCACGACCCGTTGAATAATCAAAATTTCAGTGCTAAAGAAAAGGGTACTGACAGCGATGTGGACATACTGAACGTCATAATAACAGATGTTGAACGGTTGTTCCCAGATTATCCCAAGATGTTCATCGATAGTATAACTGATAAAAGGCACATTGTTGAAATTTTATATAGATACTCTAAAATCTGTGATAAAGGCTATATTCAAGGAATGCATGAAATATGTGGAATTATTTATGTGATTTTACAGGCTGAATTATGCCAAAAAATAGAAGAAGAACCTACATCTGGTTACATGGGTCAAGACATTACTGATGATTTAAAGAAAGAAAAAGGTTTCAGTAAACTTGATATGGAAATAAATGAACTGCTTTTAGAAAGATACTTTGCTCATGATGTTTTTTCTACTTTTAGTGCCTTTATCAATCCTTTATTGGATAAATATTATTCATCATCTGGTGTTGTTCAGCAGTCCATTTTGTTTGGGATTAAGTTGCGCCATATTGATCCAATTCTTGAAACTGCGCTGCGTCGTGTTGACGTTGTTGGTGGCCATGCACAAGTGTGGTTATCACGATGGTTTAGAATGTTAGGTACAAGAGAAATAGGGATCAAGAGAGGGATACGACTTTGGGACGGTTTAATATCTTATGCGGAATTATCCAATAGTTTTAGTGGCCCAACTCCATCAACAAATTCGAGTATGTCAAAAAAGACTCCAGATGTTTCGAAGTTATTACCATTCGCGATACTATTACTACTATTAAGGATAAGAACAGAGTTATTGATTGCTTCTGGGGAAGATCCCACGATTGTCACACAAACATCACAAGGAACCAATGAATCTACACAAAGTGTTTTAATAACAAATCCATCTTCTAGTGTGATAAATTCGTCATCCAATAACAATAATTCCTCCAAAAATGATGACTTTGATGATACGGATGTTCTTTATCTACTACTGCATTATCCAGAAAATGCTATAGGGTCAGTATCGGAATTGATAACGGATGCATCGACTTTAGCACTTGTTGAAAATGATGACAAAGAACTGCGAATTAGAGGTTCACTGATTGTTAATAAGTGTTCTTCATTGAAGGGAGTACTAGGTGGGGTAGTCGCCAAGCCAGTTCCTAAACCAGCAGAAAATAGCAAGCTGAAATCTACTAGCCCTTGGTCTGGTATGTTGAAAAGAGCTAGCAGTTTGAGCAAATCATGGACTCTACCAAGTAGCGAAAACCAAAGTCCCGACCCCACGTACTCGGGCAAAATGTTAGATGACGATAGAATGAGATTAGAAATGAAATTACAACAAAAAGTTAAAGATAAATTAAAAAAGTAAAATTGAAGTAGCTAGATTATCATTAGGTTTAGTATAATTCTTTTTCAGAGTAACATGTTAATAAGAAGCATTCTTTTTCAACATTATAGAATCTTTATACTTTAAAAATAATTTTTAAAATTAATTATAGACTATTATTATTCTTACTGCTTCGTAGCATTTAGTTTTTCAATTTTAGACCTTAATTCTTTCTCGCTATCAGAAAGCCAGCTGAGGGACTCCATATGACTGTTTAACAATTTCAAAATATCTTGAAGAACGTGCTCATCATCTTCATTTGATGTTGTGGAGGTAATGAGATTTTTATTTAACTCATCGCTTGTAGAATTAACTTCATTGATGAGTGAAGAAAAATTAGAATTCAAAGACTCTAGTCTACCTTCGAGCATTTCAGCTAACTTATAGTTCTTTTCACGCTGAGTGTCATTGGTTTCCTTTTTGGCTAACAAATTGTTAGACTTTTCAATGGATGCAACCAACTTTTCACTGTGATTTTCATATCCCGTTAATATCTTTTCCAGCTCTTCTTGTTGCTTCTCAATGTAATTTAAGGTTTGATCAATCCTTTCTTGCTTTTGCTCACATTCGACAGCGTTATTATATAATTTTGTAATTGATTCACTAGACGTAACCAATGTACTATCCCAGTCATTAATTTTATCGCTGTATCCTTCAAATATCTTCGAAGACATTGAAAGCTGATTACTCCATTTGGTAATTAAATCCTCCATATTCTTATTTGCAATTGTTATCTGCTGTGGCTTGAAGTCTTCTAATTTTACTGCTGGCTTATCAGTGATAGCACTAGTTGCTCCAGGTAAAACTGAAACTTGATTTTCATCTTTTTTACCACCAAAAGAAAATCCGCCTACAGTAGGTTTGCTAGTGTCTTTGGTATCCGTTGGCTTCCCGCCAAAAGAAAATCCACCTGCAGCTGGCTTACTCTCGTCTTTCTTTTCATCTGGTTTTGCACCAAAAGAGAAGCCACCTGCAGCTGGTTTGCTTTCTTCTTTCTTTTCATCTGGTTTTGCACCAAAAGAAAATCCGCCTACAGTAGGTTTGCTAGTGTCTTTGGTATCCGTTGGCTTCCCGCCAAAAGAAAATCCACCTGCAGCTGGCTTACTCTCGTCTTTCTTTTCATCTGGTTTTGCACCAAAAGAGAAGCCACCTGCAGCTGGTTTGCTTTCTTCTTTCTTTTCATCTGGTTTTGCACCAAAAGAGAAGCCACCTGCAGCTGGTTTGCTTTCTTCTTTCTTTTCATCTGGTTTTGCACCAAAAGAGAAGCCACCTGCAGCAGCTGGCGTACTCTCGTCTTTCTTTTCATCTGGTTTTGCACCAAAAGAAAACCCAACAGCAGCTGGCTTACTCTCTTCTTTCTTTTCATTTGGCTTTGCACCGAAAGAGAAGCCACCTACGGCTGGCTTAGTACCTACAGAAAGTCCATTTGTAGCATCTGATTGTCCGCTTTTCTCATTTGCGTTAGCGCCGAATAAGCCAGTAGAGCTTGTAGTAGTGGTAGTGGCAGCTGGTTTGGCACCAAAAGAAAAACCACTTGCAGATGCTTTAGCGTCATCTATATTCTCTTCTTGTTTGCTTCCAAACAAACCAGCAGATGCAACTGGGGTTAATGAATTTGCTGATTTGTCACCAAATAGACCACGATCGTTTGATACAGTAGAATCTGCCGGCTTGGCACCAAATAAACCTCCTCCAGCATTTGGAGTGGGAGCAGGTTTAGAACCAAACAGACCACCAGTAGCTGGTTTATTTTCAAGTGCACCGGTGCTTGAGGCACCAAAAGTGAAGTTTGATTTTGGCGCAGCAGATCCGGCTTGAGTTGAACCAAACATTCCTCCTGAGGCCGGAGTTGCTGATGTATTTCCACTGAATAAACCACCACTAGCTGGATTTGTTGCTGTACTGGCCCCAAAAAGACCACCAGTGGCCGGAGTTGCGCTTGATTGTGTGTTATTACCAAAAAGTCCTGTTTTGGTATTGGTAGCACCAGAGGAAGCACCAAAAAGTCCGGCAGCACCAGGTTTTGATGCCGAATTACTATCTGTACTAAATGAAAAATTGTTTGTGGATGCATTATTGCCTGTGTTAGTTGCAGAACCAAAAGCAGGTGTAGCATTGGAGGAATTTCCGAAGTTGAAACCTTGGGTGGCACCTGATTGTGGGCCACCAAAGGAGAAACCACTAGAATTGTTAGCTGTCCAACAAAGTCAACAATGTTAGTACTCAAATCAACACATAATTACTTGCAAATCAATACATACAGGCCATGTTTGTAGTTTAAAACAAAATTGTTTTGTAGAGTACGGTGTTGAAGATGAACAAATTTTTTTTGATGTAAATTAGGAACACTGAGATGTAGAAACTTATTATACAGGTCTGATGGATGAGCGAAATTATACGCTTCCGACGTTGATTGTAGGCTGGGGATTGGAACAGAGGGCCATCAATACAGAGGACAATGAACAGAAAGTCCCTGGAATCCACTGGGACGATTTTGAAAGGCGTTTTAATATGCGTAAGACTTTTTCGGAGAGTGAAATTGACTATTATGATGAGACAAGTGGTCAAAGGCAACCATTCAACAGGTCTTCGAGTTCTCTTTATTTGAAGTTGATGGAAAGTTCTAAAAAGGTGAGGGCAGAGAAGAAACTGAACCGGTATGCTGGTATATCAGATGAATATGTTCCCGGACTTAGTGAGTATGACTTATCAAAGTTTGGCATTGTGAAGAAACCTGTGTCGCCACCAGAGGAGACGCTAAGCTCAATTCACGTGAAAGTAGAGCCTATTGAAATCAAGCAACCAAGCGAGAGAATCAATGTAAACAGAATTAATAACGAAGATATCAATGATATAGATAATAGTTTTAAAGTTCATGATGATATTTTCAAGGTTGCTAAGTCACCTGAAAGAGAAGGTGACAGAATAGTTTTATCAAGTTTACCAAAAGATTTTCAATCACTATCATTTAGTGACAGAAGAAAACTTCTCGATGATATAATTCCCACCTCATTGAAAGAAGATCCATCTTACAAAGATCATGTCTCCAAAATCATCAGAAGAAACACCTCCAATACCTCATCTCCAAATATTTCTCGAAGAGGGTCTATTGTGTCGAAAAAGTCGTCCACCAGACTATCTGTGGATCCAAATACAAACCAAATGGGTTCCACAATTTTAAACTCGTGGGTTCTAGGGAAAGTCATTAACAGAGGTGCATTTGGTATTATTAGGGAGTGCAGACATTGTAACAACATCCCTGAAGTGAAGTGTGTTAAACTGGTCAATATTTACAAATCTCAAAATCATCTTATTAGGTTAAAAAGAGAATTGTTGACTTGGTCATATCTCACAGAGAAGAACAAAGTTGAAGCGAAACCTTATATAATTCCACTGATTGACTTTAAAATCACTACTGAATTTGTTTTCATGCAGATGCCCATATGCAAGCTGGGATCCCTATACGACAAAGTTAAATCCTGGGAAGCTTCAAGGGTCACACTGAAAAATCGAATTGAAAACGTGATAAGGTACATTTATGGTAGCGCACAGTCTGTCCAGTTTGTACATAAAAATGGGTTGTATCACGGTGATATAAAATTGGAAAATTTCATGTTACAAGATGACACTCCATTATTATGTGACTTTGGCATGTCTAATTTTGTTAATAAATCAACTGAGCTCTCAGTTAGTTCAGCCTTACTCTCTAAATTGGATCATCAATATCAAGCTGTTTCAAATGAAATAAATTCTTCGAAACATAAGAGCGATTATACCCCCATTGGTTCAGCACCTAACATGTCGACTTTAAGGATGATTTCTTCATCTACAAAGGGACCCATTTCCTCCGGCAGCACAAATGCTCTAAACTTACTACTTGAACCAAAACTACCTGATAACTTGATTGGTTCTCTGCCGTATGCTGCTCCTGAGTTACTTCAACCTTCACCACTTGGGCCCAATACTCAAACGGATGTGTGGGCGTTTGGAATTATGTGTTACGCCTTAGTTATGTTCAAATTACCTTTTTTTCATGCTTTCGAACCTAGGTTGAAGGTCATAATTATGGAAGGGCAATGGCGAACAGAAGAATGGAGTGACACCATTGATTACATAAAATCATCAAATCCACTTGTACATGAGTTGTGTATGGTTATAGATGATATAGTTACTGGTTGTTTACATTTGGAAGAACGATTGGCAATTGATCAGGTGATAGAGAAGTTGGAAGATATCATCAAGCGATAGGCTACGAAAAGTTTTATTTCACGTTTAACATAGCTATGCTTGTAACCTTTTCTCAATATTAATAATGTTTAACGACTCAATGTTTAATGATTTAATGCTTAATGATTTATGTTATACATATAAAAATTTGTAACGTAACGAAAAATGTCATTTATTATTCAAATGAAACGAAATCGTCACTGTTGGATTCAATATTTGAATCTGCAAACATTCGAACATGTGGTAACTCAATTTTAGCTTGTTCCTTAAGTTCAGAATTTGGATCCCAGTCTTCCTTGTTCGTTAGCTCATCGAGTTCTGTTTCAGAAAGTTTATTGTCCTTAATTGCCACTGTTGTTTCATTCCTGTTGACCAATTTATACAACCGGTAAAGAGTGATCATTAAAGAATCCTTATCGTTGAAATTTACGCCTTTTGTTTCTGTTATCACCCCATTATCGAACTCCTTTGTTTTATCAACTTTGCCATCAAACCCGCCACTTTCAACAACAACATCTGCTAGCCACGTCTTACCTTCACCTTTACGAACTACAACTTCTTCAACAGTTGCCTGACTCACCAATCTATAAATGAGACATTCTTTAGTTTGTCCAATTCTGTGTACTCGGGCAATAGCTTGCGCGTCAACAGTTGGATTATAATCACAATCATATAAAATTACTGTCGATGCCATTGTGAGATTCAATCCAAGGTTGGCTGCTTTTGTTGACAATAAGAATATTTTAGGTCCCTTGAAATTGCCACGTTTATCTTTCTTGGAGAAGGAATCAAACAGATCATTCCGTTCCTCAACAGAATGAGCACCATGCAAAACCAGTGTCTTTTGTGGGAAAATAATATCATTTCCAATAGTAATTGATGGATGATCTTCAAAGTAAATTTTGAGTACTTTCAAAGTTTTTATGAACTGTGAAAAGACTAAAATTCTTTCATTTGGATTTCGTTTCAAGATTGCTGGTATTAAGGACTCCAAAGTTTGTAATTTAGCAGTATTGCTCACAAGGTCGTTGAATCTATCAACCTTCATTTCATCTGTTAAATCAAAATCTCCATCGTCATCATTACAGTTTCCTTCATCAGAAAGAGCCTCCTCATTTTCACTTTCTGACAGTACAATATGTTGTTTTGGCCCTTCTTGCCACGGCCAGCAAATCAAATACGGAGAATCGCATACTTGTCTTAGTAAAGGTAATGGGTTTAAAACAGATTTAGCTTTGAAGTGTTTCAATAGTGCTTCATAGTATGGGTATATTGGCGATAACTGCATTTCATTCACTTGCTCTTGTCTTTTTTGTGTTTCACCATAACTATTTGAGTCCTCATTGTAATTAACTTGATTTCTTCTTTTTTTTCTTTTCATTAATAGATCCAGTCCATTGACAATCTGCACGTCTTTATTTTGTTCTAATTGATTTTCGATTTTCAACAATTTCACAAAACTACCAACTCTTGAAAGTAGATGGGGGTCGTTATATTTAACATAAATTGGTAAAAAAGTTTCAATTAACGTCATTCTGACATGTCTTGCAGCCTGTTCACGCTCAAGAACTTTTCTAGTGGATCCTACTTTTAGACCAATATGACAACTTGTTTCCAAGAGTCCCTTGTATAAATTCATCTGCATGGACGTATGTTTTGAGTAAACGATGTACTCTCTTTTTGGAGGCAAATTTAGCACGTCCTTTTTCAATCTTCTCAATATGAAAGGTTTTAAAATCGTGTGTAAGTTTGCAACAAGTGCCTTTTTCATCGACAAGTTAATCAGAGTATTCATTTCTTCATCTCGTCTATCATTGGTAACTTCATCATCGCTATCATCTTTGAGTTTTTCAAATTCTTCAAAATTGAAATAGTTTTTAAAAGTGTGGAAATCATGAAAAACGTTTGGTAAAATAAAGTTCAAAAGAGCCCATAACTCAACAAGGTTATTCTGAAGAGGTGTGCCGGTCAAAAGCAGCCTGTTTGAGCAATTGAGCTCCTTCAACTTGGTGAATAATTGAGATTTGAAGTTTTTTAATCTATGTCCCTCGTCTACAACGAGATAAGTCCATTGATAACGTTTCATGATATTAAAGTCCACCATGGACAATTCATAAGACGTAATGATAACATCCCACCGTTTCCATCCGCCGCCTCTGAGCTTTTTTCTTTGATCCTTAGGCCCAACATAGGGTAATACGTTTAAACTGGGGGCAAACTTTTGGAACTCCATTGCCCAATTAGTGACCACATTCAATGGCGCCACCACAAGATACGGCCCATGGATGTTCTGTTCCTTCAGAAACGCAATCAACGCAATAGTCTGGAGTGTCTTGCCAAGACCCATCTCATCTGCTAGAATACCATTTAAACCATTTTGGTAAAGGTTGACAAGCCAGTTGAGTCCACGCAATTGGTGTGGTTTCAGGACCACGTTCTGAACCGCTTCTGGCTGTCCATATGTGTTGAGTTGATCATCTGACGCGTCTTGTTCATCTTTGAGGGTTGATTCACTGGAAGATGGCGACGACGCGTCTGGCGTTGGCAAAAGTGACTTTGCGATGATTTGTGAAAACGCCTTAGACTGATCAATAAGCAAGTTAAGTTTTTTCAGCTTACCCTTGTCCATGGCACCTGAGGACATGGTTTCCTCAACTGATATGAGGAGAGATTATAACGAAGAAGAAGAAGAGAAAGAAGAAGAAGCTGTTTGAGCTCATTTTTTAGAGTAAAGATGCTCATTTTTTTCTCAAAAAATAGTTGCCCTTTTCATTTCCTGGTACGGATACGTAATAAATGCTCAGCCAAAATAAACAAGCTCATCTTCGAAATTTAAAATAAAATTAAAAAAATTTCGCGAATTCGCGAAATTTTTCAAGAAAAAAAAACGAAAAAAAAAACTCGTTTTCAAAATTCATCCCCAAGAAAAATCGAAATTGTTTTTCTAACACTGTAAGGGAGAAGTGGTTATTGAAGCAGAACAAAAATGAACAACGACGCGTCAATCATAGTTGAGGATTCATTGACCAATAGAGCTAATGCGTATCTAGCAAAGCAAACGAAGCCCGTGATAATTCCATCGTTTGCAAGGTGGTTTGATCTGAATGACATTCACGAGATCGAAAGAAGATCCCTGCCAGAGTTCTTTCAGTCTCCATCCAAGTACAAATCGCCAGAGATTTATTTTTCCATCAGGAACTTTATAATCAACACGTTTCGCTTGAGCCCTATCGAATACCTCACAGTGACGGCAGTGAGAAGAAACATAGCTATCGACATTGGGTCGCTAGTGAGAATATACGGGTTCCTAAGCAAATGGGGACTCATCAATTACCAGATCGACCCTAAAACAAAGTCATTTGCGATGAACCCACAGTTCACAGGCCATTTCCAAGTCGTATTGGACAAGCCTGCCAATTTAGAACTCGATTTGCCACTGGAAGTGACTAAAAACCAAACCGCTTCGACGACGTTGAAAACAGAGGACAACAGTGGAGACGATGAAATTATGGTTAATGGTGATGATGTGGCAAACAATGACGACGAGCATCTAAACAAAAAGCAAAAATTAAGTCCAGCAAAGTACAACCTGACGCTGCGCAAGAACATCTATGACTCAATTGAGAATGCCTTTGCATTATCAGATTCTTCAAAGGATCCAGCATCGCAAACTAAACGTGTATACTGCTCGATAACGGGTAATGATATCACCACAAACAGGTATCATAACTTGAAGTCAAAGAGCAATATCTCTACGCAATGTTTTGAAAATGGTCAATTTGAAAACTACTTTAAATCCTCTGATTTTATAAAATTAGACAAGTCAATTGTCCAATCACAGGACAGTCAATGGTCTAATGCTGAAGTGCTATCTCTACTCGAAGGTATTGAAATGTACAACGATGATTGGACTCTAATTTCTTCTCACGTTGGATCGAGAACAAAAGAACAGTGTATTTCAAAGTTTCTTCAATTGCCAATCGAAGACAATTATATCACAAAACAAATCAAGCAGAATTCTCTTGCTGAATATCTCAAGAGCTCCGATAAATCAAAGAGTTTGGGTTCCGAATTGAAAATATTACTTAAAAATTTAATCACAAAAATAAGCACAACAACAACAACGACGACGATGACGACGACGACAGCAACAACGACAACTGATTCTGAGATTACAGCAAAAATTTTCACCGCCAAATCAATAGAGTTACAAGGTCAACAGCAATTGTTGATTCAACTTCATAGTTTATTGCTAAAAAAGTTTGATTTGAAATTGAAAGTGTTAACAGACTTGGAACAAAGAACAATGAAGTCAAAAGATTTAGTTAATATAGAAAAAGAAGGTCTCATTATTGAGAAAATTATTTGGAGGAAACATTTGAACAAGGTGAAGCAGCTACTAATTCAAGCCAATTCAAATAACTTAGAACAGGCAGAAATTACAAAATTGATTGAAGAAGCCGCTAAAGAACTCTCAAAGACCCCACATATTGAAGTTAAGAAATTAACTTCCAACGATGATAAAACAGTGGACGCCATCGAAGATGACATTACAGTTCAAGATAATAATACACCAAATAGCGTATCAAAACCACAATCGTACGTAATGTGGAGCGCTTAGTAATTATTTAAGAGTGAATTGTGGTACAGACTTATAGTTTCCGAAAATATTATGTTTAATTAGATTTATATTGTTAATTAGTGTATTTAAAATTCCCCAATCTACAAACAACTTTGTGTTAGAATTTTTTTAAATTTAAGAGCCTAAATATTAATAGTGAATTTGTTATTATGTTATGTTTGAATTTATATGTATGTATTAAGGCAGAAAACTTATTGTTTCAATTTCATTTCCTTAGAAACAGCACTAGGTATCGAATCATTAGGCTCCTGGCCAACTATCGGGGTCTTACTATCATTATTCGCAACACTTTTCTTTACAACTGTTAGCCACGTCCTAGGAACATATCCCACTCTTCCATCTCTTGATCTGCAGTACCACCAATCACCGTCTTCGTTTAAGACGGCAACCAAGTCTCCTTGATTCAGTTCTAATTCATTGGAGTTACTATCTTCAGGTTTAAATGCATATCTTGCTTTTGCAAAAGCCAAGTTTCTGGGATCAACACTATTAGATTGATGCTGCCTTTCTCCGGTTATTGCACCTGTACCACTAATAGATTGATGAACTTGTTCTTGGGAATTTCTGTGTATATTATTTTGTTCTTGATACTCTATTATCCTTCTCATTAAGATAGGAACACTGAACACCGCTGCTATTAACATGATTAGTGGTAGTACCCTGCCATTTCTTCTCTTCTTCTGATTTGGTCTTTCTACGTCTTTTTTCCATTTGATAAACTCTCTCACCATCGCATTGGACTTGTTATTTGTAGGTGTTTCTTCAATACCTAAATAGTTCAAAAGCTGAATTAGGTGCGATCGTAACCAATTAGTTTGAGATAAACTGTTGATCGAACTCTTACCAATACTCCCAATACCAATTAGCTTTAACATTTTAATTATTAGTTTTACAACAACTCTAAGGATCTTTTTTATCAGTGAAGCAATTTCACTACGCATATCTTGAAAAACTGCCCCTACACCACCGATGACACCAGATACGGCACCTATTTGACCCATCACTCCGCCAATACTGATCACAGCGTTATTTGTTGCATAGTAAGTTGATTCCAATAAAGTTGTTAAAGATGAAAATGTCAATAGAAGTGATTCAAGTAGCCCTAAGGCCTGACTCGTCGAGTCAGATAGTCCCGACATCCCAGGTATACCGCCTAAACCCATACCAACACCCATCCCAGATCCCATTCCGTATCTTGACATTCCATTATACCCACCATAACCACCGCCATATGATCCATATCCTCCATAAGATCCATAAGAACCCATTCCCAGTCCTCCATAGGAACCACCATAGTTGCTATAGGGGTTTGAGAAGGTGTTGTATGTGTTGGAAGATGGCATAGTATTTTCCTGTGAGGTTGCAGAAGCAATCGGTTGCTGCAAATGACCAGGTTTTGGCGGTAAAGAAGGCATAGTGGTATCCAAGTTTAGGTTTTCGACCACAGTACCTCCCTCAGCACCAGTTTCCCATGGTTTTGGTCTTGTTTGTGCCATTGCTTTTCGATGGTGGTATGAAAGAAGTCTGCGATAAATGAAAATTTACAAATAAGGTCAGCCGTTTGGAATTTCCTTAGTTGGCGGGATCAACTTCAATGTCTCCAACGACATGCCAGACTTCCGGAGCGTAAGTTTTGATAGGCTCCGTCCACCTAGATTTGCAGCTACGACTCATTTGGCTACTTAGCTCTCTTTCTACGACCTTGCCCCATGTTCTTAATTCACTAGATGCAATGTTATCGTGAACATGGATCCAGTTAGAGGTGCTAGAATCACCGTATCGATCGACCAAATGACAAGTTATCGACCAAACAGGTTTTGATGACGGCAAAAGTCCCAAATTGAAATGTGTAATGCCAAATTCCTTTTTGACTTTATCATACCCGACTTGTTGCTCAAGTTCCTTCATTCTTTGGATAGAAAGTTCGTTGCTTTCAACGAAAACAACACAACGTACCTTTGGGTCAATTGCTCTCCTCCAAAGAAAGGGTTCATGTTTTTGGACAACGTAACATTCACCAAACTTATTACCTTGTACACCTTTCACAAGACCATCAACAGACTTCTGGTTGATTTCCCAACATATCACCCTTCTGGCACCCCTGCTGAGATACGACAAAGTAAAATAACCAATTCCTGCGTATAAATCGACAATGGTCTTATCTTTGATACCATCTGAATACGGTACATGTCTATCTTCTGTTGAGTTACTAGCGTTCAAAATACGTGCTTTTTCCTTAATGTTACCTCGTGAAAACATTGTGTAATATGGCATCCATGTTTGGTATATACCGTTTTGAGTTGTACTACACCACAAAGTGTCAAACTCCCCATACAAGACGGTCAGTTTAGACGGAGATCTCATTGCATTATATTCATCTTTGACATTATCCGCTTGTTTTTCTATTGGAATCGGTCTGTTAATCGCTAAGTGAGTCAATTTCTCTTTTCTTGGTGAATGATTCATAGTGAAATAGCTAAGAATTTCAAGGTACTGATCGTCACTTAGGTTTCCTACCTGGGAATCGTCCGTTGATGGTGGTAATAAAAGTAAAGGGCTATATATGGAAAATCTTTTGGGTAGCTTTGCTATGAGTGCGCCAACACCAGTACTTATGGGCCTTCTCAAAGCTGCTATTTCAATTGATCCCACAAATCCTAGTTCTATCTCATTTTTAAGGATTGAGTTCAGTTCAGTTGAGGTGGAATTTGTTTCAAACGCAAGCTGAAAATTAGACCCAACGGACTCAACCTTAATCTTATCAATGTTAATGTGGCTCTTTTCAATGATTGTCTTTATGGCTTTGATTCGTTTTTTGTCAAAGACGTTAATCTTAGCAACAAATGTCATAATGCACTTTTCTGTATAGATCAACAGCTTTTTTAATTCTAAGAAAGCAGAATGTATATTTTCAACTTCCTATCAATATAGTAGACTGTGTTAGTTCTACTTCACACTACTAAGTTGCTTCTTCAGCCACCTCAAACAATTCAGTTATTGAAGAAAGTTTTTTTCACTATGTACATTGAGATCTCATATATTCAAAAAATCTTTGTCTCTGTTTCATCTATTTACGCTAGTAAGAAACTTAAAATAAGTTAAAATGAGTTTCGATGACAGCTTTCTATCTAAAAGAGACCGTAGACGAATGCAAATTCAAACCAAGCTAGAAAAACTCAGTGCACAGTTTAGCGCCGATAAGGACTACCAGTATAGGGAGGCACTTGTAGAATTGCAATACCGATTATCATCGCTTCACCAAGGAGATAACCCTGTGTATTCCCAAAAGGTACAGGACCAGAGAGAGCAGCGTGACTATGAGTTGCTTAGACTAAGATTATCAGAGGAATACACAGTGAAGCTGATCAATGATCAGTTCACTCAACAATACAATGAAACGGTCTCTGATGCTAATAGAATTGTGTCGATGGTGAAGCAAAAACTTCATGACGGGTTAGTCCAGAAGATCCGACAGCTAAAGGAAGATAAAGCACTAATAGATATTGTCACCTCAAGCTCAAGTTCTCATTCATCAAGGGCCAGGTCCAATCTTCAAGAGAGTTCGTTGGGATTGACAGGAACCAGCAGAACACAACAGAATGCGATTGAAAGCAACGGTAACACATCAGGTATGGAATCAAGCACATCATTCTTTTTTTCAGGTGAACGTCGATCAAGAAGGAAAAGGGAAAATGATTTTTCAATAGGAACAGGTGGTTCCAATGATGATTCATACGATTCTGCTACTGCAAGCGGATCCAGAAAAAGGTCAAAGAATTCAAATGCTGATTCATCAGCTAACGAAGACGGTAAGGTAATAACAGAGAATGTCATACTAAACGAATTTTTGTATGGTCCATATGTACCGAAGAGAAAAGAGAAAACTAGTGGATTGGGTATGAGAAAGGGTCATATCATTTGTCCGTCATTAAAGGTTGAGGAAGTCAATGAAGATTTAACTTTGTTGAGAAATTTCAAGAGAAGTAGAAGAGGATGACAAAATATGTATTTGTATATCTTTCATTAATTCTTTATTTGCCGCCTCCAATTGACATCTCATGAACAAAAGGAATGCAACTCTATAAAATGCTATTTAAGTCTACAATCAAGCTTTGAACTCGTTGCTGGACTAGGAAATCGATGCTATTGTTGCCGCTACTTACGTAATCATGAACTTCAATGCTTTTTTTCAAGATGCTTGTCAGCCATTTTCTTTCATCCATTTCATTAGCTGGGAAATCGCCAGAAAACTCTTTTCTTAACAAGGTGTCGTAGCTAGAATTTGATTGCGCTCTATATAAATCGTTGTTGTAGTGCTGGATGTAATTATGAATCGATGGTGGTTCCGAATCTGTATCAATCAATATTTCAAGCACCGTTCTGAGTATGTCTAAATCCTTTGTTTTCTCTAGTATTTTATAAATGTGATTGTAAGATAAGGGTATTTTGTGGATTTTAGCTAGTAGAATTAAATCCAATGCTTCAGACTCTTGTAACTGTGAATCAAGCAATAGCTTTCCTATAATTGAACTTGATGGAAGGATTGGGTATGGTATTAACTTATCTTCAAACAGAATTTTTTCATTATTTTTTAACTTATAGTTCACGATTGCATTTCTTGCTAAATTGATAGAGTTGAACTTCTGTCTCACTGTTTTCACTATTTTTATTGACTCAACGGCAGATTGCTTGACTTTTGCAGATTTGGAATTAGAAAACTCGTGGATTAATGTAGTCACAATTTTTGCAGCTTCAGAACTCTTTCCTAATTTCAGATACTGCGATATTATGAGGTCTATAAGCTCAGAATCTATATGTATATTCCTCAGTCTTACTATTTTCAGTAAATTTTGTAACTGGTTGAAGTTTGAAACTGATGACAAAAGTAAAGGGAGAACCAACCTATTGACACCAATGTAATTTGACATGCTTTTATTAATGATTTTATAATACTGTGGAAAAAATGAATGCAAAATTGTCCAGCTCTCGCAGGTTTCATTAAGTCCAAGGTTGGACTTGATCAACATTAGCTTGTCTAAAGAGGATTTGTTTACTTTGTCCCCAAGATTCAAACACAACAATGTGAAGTATTTAATTTTTTCTATTCGTGTCAACTTAATACCATGTCCGTTATAGATTATATCTTGGTAAATTTTTATTATGTCAGGTATCAAGTACTTATTTTCCTTTTGGAACTTCAATTTCAACAATAATGACAAAAACTTTTCTAATTCATTTCTCTTCAAATGTTTAGCTCTTGGCCTTGGCAGCTCAAAATATACTTGAATCAATGTTTTAACTTCTTTTGAAACTAAATTTAGTTGGAATTGCTGGTGGAGATAGAAAGGAGCATTTAGCCTGCTTATCTTCAATCTTTCATGAATAACTAAGGAGTCGTTGTTTGACTTCAAGGATTTGTGAATAAAATCTAACATGAATTGGTTCCTATCAGTAGGCTGGTCATTATTAATTTCCTGCTCTTTCCTTAACGCTTCTATGACGTAAGGTTCTTTGTAGAGTCCTTTACCGTATTTTGTAAGTGTTTTCGAAAAACATTTATCAAAGGACTTATATCGATGGCATTGTAGTGTTGTAGATAAATCTCTTGTGAAGTTGTAATCTGTTTCGGTTGATAATTTGTCAAACCAAGTTTCACTAAGTGAGTTTTCACTGTCTTTTGCGAGATTCATGTTAAAAGAGCTTATACTTGGTAATTTTAAATTAGTAATAGTGGAAAGGGCCCTTATTCGCCTTAAATTAGCCAACCCATTCATATTAATGCAGCTCTTCAATAGTTAAAGATAGATTCTTGTCAAGGCTCAAAACAAGATCTTCTAATAAATGAAAAATTTCATCTGTCAAGAAATAGTGAAAAAAAATTTTGATTCTTTTATCAAGAAATAAAATCAGTAAAAACAGAATACACTAGATGTTTGCAGCTGCTTTGAGCAATAATGGAAGTTCCAGGGGTAAGGAATTTCTCTTGGCAAAACTGAAACAAAAGAAAGAGGGAAAAAGAGAAGATTTAATGGAGATTGAACCAGTCGAAGATGACAAGGAGGAAAAAGCTAACAAGGAAGAAGATTTAGAAAGTGTTGAGTCTGTTAATGATATATCAAGCAGTATTGAAATGTCTGAGGAAGAAGAAGGTCCAAAAAAGGATGAAGAAGTAGATTTAAATTTACTTAAAAGAAAAAGATCAGAAAATGAAGAGGTAGAGGCAGAAGTAGAAGAGTCCGAAACTCCTGCAACTGGACCACATTCGTCAATTCTTACAAGGTTTAAGCAAACAATGTCATTACAGCCACAATTAGAAATTGCTGGCTACACTACAACAGAAAGTGACATAAATCCGGTAGAAAATGTTGTCGTTAACGAAGTGAAACCTTTACCACAGCCAGCATTACCAAAAGATCAGAAGCTTTATTCTCAAGCGATAAAGAACAAAACTTTAGATTGGCTTACCAAACCTGCATATTATGACACACACACCACTAAACCATTTGATAAATTATCACCCAGTATACACGAAAACATACTGAAGAATCTAAAAAAGGAATATAACGTTGAAGATGCGTTTTCGGTTCAAGTTACATTGATTGAAGAGTTATCAAAAGATATTAAAAGACAAATACTAGATCCAACACCAAGGGGTGATTATCTAGTGAATGCAGCAACCGGATCTGGTAAAACCTTGGCATACTTGATACCGATTATTCAAAGCATCTTGACCAGAAGACATGGAAAAGACTCAGGATTGAAATGTATTGTTATGGTTCCAACAAAGCCATTAGTAACACAAGTGTACGGTGATGCGTTAAAGCTGACAAAAGGTACAGATATCAACATTAGAGCCTTAAGAGGTGATATGAGTGTTACCGAAGAAAGATCAAAATTGAACCGAGAAATCGATATTATAGTTACTACTCCAGGTAGACTAATGGAGCATTTGGAAATTTTGGATTTGTCAAGCTTGAGATTTCTTGTTGTTGATGAAGCAGACAAATTATTGAATCAAAGTTTCCAGAATTGGTGTGATAACCTCATTGATAAAATTGATTCATACAACAACGTTGATTTAGATCAGGTATTCAAGATAAAATGTACGAAAATTGTGCTATCAGCAACATTAACAACCAGTTCTGAAAAGCTGGCTCATTTGAAACTATTCAGACCACGAATTGTTGTCGTTAATGATAGTGATGGCCTTGTCAATGAATTATATCAACTACCACAGCATCTGGACGAGTACATGATTAAGAAGAATGATTCCATGACTTTCTATAAACCTTTGCTATTGATTCAATTTATGATAATGAACAACACGTGGAACGACCATGGGTTGGTCTTTACAAAGAGTAACGAATCAGCAATTAGATTAGGTAGATTATTGAGCAACATGGCAACACAACTAAAAAGCAATATAGAAATTATGTACATTAGCTCACATATGAAGCCAAGTGAGAGACAAAGAATTTTGAGGCAATTTGATTCTAGTGGAGGTGTTCTGATATCTACCGACTTGTTGAGTAGAGGTATGAATTTCAATTCGATTAAATTTGTTATCAACTACGACTTGCCAATGTCTACAAAGGAGTACGTTCATCGTATTGGTAGAACAGCTAGAGGTGGACAAGAAGGTAAGGCACTGAACTTTTGCTTTGGTGACGGTGAGTTCAAATGGTTCAAGAGGATTGTGTATTCCGGAGGTGTTATCAACAGAAACAAAAAAGACATTGAGACCCTTGCTTTTGACTTTGAGCTCAACGATTACCTAAAATCAATGTACCAAGGCTGCCTTGACACGCTTCAGAGAGAAGTTCAAAAAAGTTGAAAATGGAGTTAATAATTTATAGAGATTATAATTAATCATTGTTTAATATACTGTTTATATACAAGTCATGGAAGCAACCCCTTATTCCTTAGCTTGGGGCTTCTTAACACCATACTTTGATCTAGAAGTTGATCTATTGGCCACACCGGCTAAATCCATAGCACCTCTAACTAAATGGTACTTCACACCAGGAAGATCTTGAGATCTGCCTCCTCTGACATAAACTACCGAGTGTTCTTGGCAGTTGTGTCCGATACCAGGTATATATGCAGAAATGACTTCACCGTTAGAAAGTCTAACTCTAGCGGCCTTTCTTTGCGCTGAATTAGGTTTCTTTGGCTTCAAGATCATCACTCTCATCACGACACCCTTCTTGATAGGACATTTATCCAAGTGCGGAGACTTGGTCACCTTCTCCTTCCGTGTGATTCTGCCTTCTCCCTTTCTCTGTTGATTTAAAGTGGCATTCCTCTGTTGTTGAACCTGAAAAAGAGTTGACGAGACTGGACCCAAACGTTGTTGGTGTTGTGCTTGACCAGTTGCATTAATGAATGAAAATCCCCTGTTCATTCTTGACGCCAGGAAATTGCTTCTAAGCATAGACATTGCACCCAAAGGTGTCTTTAGTAGCTTGAACATCACTAAACTTTTACTTTCTTTACTGAGTAGCCATATTATCCATTAGTGATGAAAATTTTATTTCCTCTCTCCTCCCCTCTTAAAGACTCTTTTTCTCTTCAACATCAAACTCTTCATCCAGTACCGCAATGTTTAGAAACGTGTTTAGCCTTGCCACCTCCAGAACCGCCCAGCGTGCATTGAACTTGACGTGTGGGTCCCAGAGATTGTACTCCCACGCACCTGCGCTTACTAAACCCCTCATCCAGGAGAGAATCGTCGACCTCTTGCACTCTTACAGCAAAACTAAGGACGCTGTCGAAATCACCGAGAAGACCTCCTTTTCCAAGGACCTTGGATACGACTCGTTTGACACCGTTGAGGTTATCATGGAAATTGAACACGAGTTCTCTATTTTGATTCCAGACAAGGAAGCCGACGAAATCAAGACTGTTGGTCAAGCCGTTGAATACATCTCACACCAAGCCGACGCTTGTTAAACTTTTCATCCCTTATTTATTATCTCTTATATTACTCTGTATATCATTCAAGTTCTCTCCTATAAATAAATCTTGTTGCTAAGTGGAAGCTCATCTTCTACTTGCAACTGTTTCTTCCTATAAATAACATCAAACGGGGGTCATCTGGGTGCCTACGTGTTTCTCCTGGGCAGCCTCGTTGGACACTATGCTGGTGATGTCGTTTTCGTCGACTTGCTGCTCAATGTCTGTATCTTCGTCATCGTCCCATTCTGAGCGGTCTTTGAGGAGCCTAAACCTTAACCACCATACGCCGTGTGAAACAAAGATACCAAGCTCTAATGCAGCACATATACTGTAAAGCACACAACTCATAATATCCAAGTGCTTTAGGTCGATTAGTAAGGATGCAAGGGAGAAAACTGCACCTGAAAAGTCCATGAAGAGGAACAAAAAGTTAATGCCAATGACTCGCCCCTTCCTCTTAGCAAGTTCAAAGTATGGAGGAATAAGACCCAGGGCAAGAACCACAGATGCAATAACACCAAACACAGTAGTTGGCCAAACAACACCCTTTTTGTGCAATTTCCGAAGCGGAATAATGAATCCAACTTCTACGGCCACCGCAAAGATAAGGTAGCTGCCCGCTCGTAGGATAAGGTCTTTCTTTGTTCTCGACACTGGTGGATAGTACATCACCTGCACATACACAATAAAGCAGAAGAACCCAAACAAATGCGGTTGAATCATTAGTGCCATATTAGCGTTTTGCGAAACCATAAATATACCGAAAAACGGAGCACACATTGCCCATAGAAAGCACATGCTTTCAGGAAACCCCTCTGTATCCTTCCTACGGTAATTAACAATAATTTGTGGGATTAGCTGAATACACCATAAGACAGTACCAATAGTGGCCAATACACTCTCTGTTGTACCGTTTGACATCCTTCGCTTATCTTTGAAGAAAAAAAAAAAGGGATCAGGCTTGAAAAAATAAAGAGCAAATAATATTCATGATTTAACGGCATAGGAACGATCATGAAGTCTGGCACACAATGTGTCATCTGCTGTATTAGGAAGGTGGACACTGATACACAATAACTCCTATTGTATTATTAGTGAAGGAAAGAGCACATACTTGCGCAAGAGTCTAGACCTTACAGCAGACTTGGTTACAGAGGTATCCTTTGAACATTGCCATTGCTTCAATACCACAAATTGATATCTAAATACTTTAATTTTTTCTGCCACTATCAAGATCTGAAAAATATTTCAAACCTTGCCAAATGTTACTAGAGTATTCATTTTTCACAAGAAAATTCATCAATTTTCCAGCATTTCTTGAATTTTTTTTTTTGGTGAAGAATCTCTCTCTATAGACTAGTTTGTCACAGGAATGGCGAAAAAGGATAAAAAGAATAATGAAGCCAAAAAGGCATTGAAAGCTGCAAAGGCTGCAAAAAATGCAGCCAAGGGCCAAACAAAGCTGAAGAAGCAGTCTAAAAAGGCAGGTGATGATCTGGAAGATGACGTTGATATTGATACTCTGCTTGAACAGCTTGCTAACGAGCAGGCACAGTTTGAGGCTGTTCATGTATCGCAAGTAGAGAAACCAGCGAAAAGAACCAATGCTACTTTAGTTGCAGCACCAATGGCACAGAAAAAAGAACTCTTCTTGTTTGGTGGTGAGACAGAATCAAGTCAAGGTACTGTACACTTTCATAATGATCTGTTAGTATACACCCCAGACAGCGATATTTGGAGGAAATACATTTCCAAAAACTCACCACTAGCTAGATCTTCTCATGCAATGTGTTTTCACCCATCAGGTATCATGGTTCTGCATGGTGGTGAGTTTTCTTCACCAAAGCAGAGTACATTCCACCATTATTCAGACACTTGGGTTTTGGACGTCGAAACAAAGGAATGGGCAAAAGCTGAAAGTAAAAAGGGCCCTAGTGGTAGATCCGGTGCTAGAATGACTGTTTGGAAGAATTACATTGTCCTCTTCGGTGGTTTTAGGGACTTAGGCAATCATACTAATTACTTGAATGATGTTTGGATTTTTGATGTTATGGATTACAAATGGCATCAAGTGGAGTTTCCTACAACTATGACTCAACCTGACCCAAGATCTGGTCACTCCCTCATTTGTTTCAACGATGAAATTATTGCATATGGTGGATATACCAAAGTTAAAGCTGCAAAAGGTCTTCAAAAGGGTAAAGTTCTCAATGATACTTGGGTTTTGAAAATGAAAAGCGATATTAAGCAAATAAGATGGGAAAGAAAGCGTAAGCAAGGTTGGCAACCCTCTGCTAGAGTTGGTTGTTCCATGCAATTACACAAAAACAGAGGTATGTTATTTGGTGGTGTTTATGACTTCGAAGAAACAGAAGAGACTTTGCAATCCGAGTTTTACAATACCTTGCTCAGTTATAACTGTGAAACGAATAGATGGTTCAATCTAAAATTGAGACCCAAAAAGAAGAAGGAGGTTGTGAGAAGAGAAAAAGTTAACAGAGATAAAGAACTGGAAGATATGCTCAATGAAATTTTGAAGGGAGCTAATTTAAATGACGAAGAAGAGATTACTGATGAAGTTAAGGTGACAGAGGACGAAAAAGATAGTGAAAATGAAGAAGATGAGTCGAAAAGAGTATATGTGGTCAAGTCTCAATTTCCTCATGAACGTTTCAATTCACTCATTGCCGTTTTGGACGATAACTTGTACATTTATGGAGGTATTTGGGAAAATGATGACACAGAATGTAATCTGGATTCCTTTTACTCCATAGACCTATCAAAGCTAGATGGAGTTACAGTCTACTGGGAGGATCTCAGTGAAATCGAGAGAGCCAGTAACAATTCTGATGATGACGATGATGATGAGGACGATGATGATGATGACGATGAAGAAGAACAAAAGGACGAGAAGCTAATTGTGGAAGAAGACGAGGAAGAAGAGGAGCAAGAAGAGGAGGAAGAAATTGAAGATGAAGAAGCTATTCCTGACGATAAACCATGGTTACCGCATCCAAAAGCATTCGAATCGCTACGTAATTTCTATTTGAGAACAGGAGCAGAGTTTTTGAAATGGGTTATTGATCAAAATAGAGATGCAAGGGGTAAGGATTTGAAGGCCAAATCTTTTGATATGTGCGAAACTAGATGGTGGGACAGGAGAGAAGCTATTCAACTTGAGGAAGAAGATTTGGAAGAACGTGGAGTGGAACAAGTGATTGAAAAGGACTTTAGTTCAAAGACTAATACTAAAAGAAGATGAAAAGGATAGACAAAGAATAATGATGTTTCAGAGTCAACAAAAAAAGTATGGAGTATAAATATAGATTTAGAACTTAACTGTGTTTAATCAAGAGTAATAATTAATATATAAAAGAGTACAGTAACTAAAATTATGCAAAATGAATACCAACTTGGTGGAAGGCATATAACAATTTCAAGAAATCTGTTTGGTCGAGCTTGGCAGATCTCTTGTCAGACATTTCAGTATCATTCAAGACTTTTTCGACCTTTTCCTTGACAATTGCTGAGTAATCGGCTGAATCGTCAAGTAACATTTCACCTTTTTGTTCTTCCAGGTAATTCAAGAATGCCTTATAATTTGAAGTCAAAGTTTGTAAAATCTTTTTATTGGTGAAAATTGCATGCAATGTTCTATTCTTTCTGGTAAAACAGTATCGAAGCAAACCGTCCCATTCGTTGTAATCAATATCAGGCTTTGGGATCTTTGGTTCAATTTTGACAACACTTGACTCAACTTTAGGAGGAGGTTTGAAATTGTTCCTGCCAACTTTCATGACATGTTTCACATTGCCCCACATCTGTGCATTGGCACTCAATCTATTGTAAAGAGTATCACCTGGTCTGGCGGTTAAGTTCAAAGCGAATTCTCTTTGAAACATCAACACGGCGATTCTTGGAGGCTTTGGCATCGAAAGCAATGTAAACACGATACCTGATGAAATCTGATAAGGTGTATTGGATATGCAGACATCAAAATGAGGCAAGTCCTTGAGTTTCATGAAATCACCCATGATTATTTCAAGCTTCTTTTCCATAGGTGTACCTTGAACTCTTTTTGTCAATTCAGCGGCCATTCTCGGATCTACTTCCACTGCATAAACCTTACGTGCTTTTTCTAGTATCCTCACTGTCAAGTTACCTGTACCTGGACCAATTTCAAGCACAACATCACTTGGTTTAATTTCAGCTTTGTCCACAATACCTTGAGCAATTTGTGGGTTTTTAAGAATATGTTGACCAAGATCTGTGTTGAACTTGAAAACTTTGTTAATTTGTGTTTTCCCCGTAGGCTCTGGTTTAGAGCCAAACGATTTCTTAGCTGCCTTTGGCATCTCTACACTACAATATATTGCTCTTTTTAGTTAAAGAGATCTGAAAATCTGAAAAATTTTTTTGTCAAATATTTTTTTAAGGCTGTGTAGATTTAATCTTCACCTTAGACTGATTTTAGTTGTAGGAAGATGAAACAAACACCACCAAAAAGCCCTGGTTCTTCGTATAAATCAAAGACTGCAGATGTTAGTCCCGCACAGTTGAAAAAAATTAAAGGTGTCCAGCTAATAGTAGCCGGTACTCTATTTTTGATAGTCCCAGGCATGGAATTGTATCGTCGATTATATCTTGGTGGTGAAAGAAAACTCCAGCAGGGTACTTTCAATCCATCAGATGGAACTTACACTGAATGGGATGAGGAGGAGAAGGTTAGAAACTTTAAAAAAAGTTGGCTAACCAAGCTATTTGGTGAAAAGTAATTATTTACCATACCATCTGTACATTCATTTCTTGTCATTGCTAATTATTATCATTACACTTTATGTATCCAATAACTTGTTGTTATATCAAATAAACTAAAAAAATACAAAAGCCTTTAATTACAGAGTGCTAATTCTGGATTTCACTGGCTTGGAACTGAAATAACCGTTTCTTACTTGGTTGTTTCTAACTTTGGGAATTATCACTTGCCCATTACCGATGGACCTTGGCGCTTCTGCTATCACTTGCAAATTATTAGCTTTTTGCTCCAGTTCGTGAACTGAATTTTCAATAAATTCAAAATCATGCTTCCCATCTTGCTTCGAAGTTGCTCTCATTATATCTAATCGTGATTCATGTCTAACGGGTAAAGGGATGAGTGATGGTCTCGTTGCTGACCTTGGAGACCTATATGTTTCAGTTTGCTGAATTCTTGGAGGTGGGGTATATATGTTCAGTGCCGACGATGTTGACGATGATGATGGTGAAGTTTTAGTGACCGAGATCAACTTTGACGATGAAAAATCCAACAGCGGTGGAGTATCAATTATGGTGCTGTTACTGGAAGTGTTTTGTCTTGGTCCGGTACTAGTTGGCAATGCAATAAACTTTGAAGTATTAGGGGTGGTATTTGGTGTTTTGACAGGTATCCTTGACTTTCTGTTTTTTTTGCTTGTGGGTGTAACAAATGGATCCGGGGAATCAAATATATCTTTGACTTTTAAATTATCTGGTGAACTGGTGACTGAGAAAGCAGGATCAGATTTTGGAGTCAGCATTGATCTCGAAGATATTGTATTTGTTATTTCGCCTAATATGCTGTTATTCATACAATTAATTGAAACATTGAGCTCGGCTTTAATGTTTTCCATTAAATTCAATTCGGTTTCAAACAAACAAAACTGCTCATTATCTGTAGAGAGTGAAGGTTTGAGTTTCAAAGTTTCAGATATTGGATTACTGAAAACTCGTCGACGAGATACATCCACCTTCAATGAATCAACAAGCGTTGCATTATCCACATATTTGCTTCGTAGCATACTGTATTTTTGTCTTTCTTCGAAATTAAGATTGCAAATGTTCTTTAGTATTTCTAGCATACTCACCATCTCTTTGATATCTTTGCTTACAGTACAATGGTCGACCATATCCATTATTACTGAAAATGCTGAGTTAAGTCTACTTATGATAATCTCATCTTGGAATCTGCTTAGTTTTTCCTTCATTGAAGCAATTTCCTTCAACATGTTACTATAATTATCGACAAATATCAAAATTTCATTGGGATAATAACTCTTGGCATTATTCAAAAACATTTCAACAGAATTGGGTATGTATCTCATAGCAGCTACCAGATGTTTAAATCGTTCATTCATTTCAATGAATACATCGAATATCATTTTATCTGTTGGATTTAGCGTGATGAATTTTACCTCACTATGACAGTTTGTCATTATGTCACTTTCTCTTATTTTACTTCTTATTTCTTTGAAGGATAGTTTTTTAATTTTCTTTTCAATGTCAAAATCAAGGGGATACTCACTAATACACTCAAACTTTTGTTTCAATGATAGCAATTCATCTTTCAGTGACTTTAAAACACATTCGTTGATTTCATGATACTGGTTCGCTACCTCTAATTTTGATTGCAGTTCATAAATATTTCGCTTTAATTGCAAATTCATTTCTAGTAACAAGTTGAAAGTATCTAATACTCCTTTTAAATCATTTTCATGATATAATTCACTATCCAGAAGTTTCAGTATGTCAGCAATGTTGAATTCTAAAATACCACAAATTTTATAAATGGTGATGATTTCTTTCCCCCCATTGTAAAGCCATCGCATATCTCCAAGCTTGTGTGCTTCGTTCTTTATGACCATATCAGTTGCTTTTTGTGTTAAGCTCAAAAGTTTGTTAATATCATTTAATCTTGTATTTAACGCATTAATGTGGTCTTGTCTCTCAAACTTAGTTCCGCTTTGTAATTTAAGTGTAATTTTAAATTCCTCCATATCAATCAATGCCTCAAATTGTATGATATCAACATATTTGTTAACGATCACAGGTATTGAATGAAAATTGTAAGGTTGCGACATCGTTTTACCCTGTCTAATCCTTCGTTCACAGTTGTGGGCACTTCAGGTAAACCCAACTAAATCTAGCCAAGTCTGCAATAATATAATTAATGTATTCAAAGACAATATCAATTTCTGAGTGATCTGTAATGACACTAACAACAATTTTACTTTACATAAAACAAAAACATAATGCGTATGGTAAAAATTCATGTATTTACAAATTTCTTAAACAGGTAATTTTTTTATTTATTTGATTTAAATAGACAAACCTCTATAGAAATATGTATTAGATAAGATACAAATGTGTTTATGTTATCAGATTAACTGAAGAGAGAGAAACTTTCCGTGATTCCTTTTTTCTGTTGTAAATTTTTTCGTCATAATGTTTTTGCCTCAAGCTAGAGTAGAGTTCTTACTATCGTTGTATTGCTTTCTTTTGGCCATACTCTTGATAGCACTTTCAGAATTCTTCAAGTGTCCACGGTCATCTAATTCAACAGTACCAGCAGTATCAAATAGAGAAACCGTACCAATTAACAAACCCAGAGTATCTAAAACTTGAGTTGTGTCTGCAAGATACGCCTTTGCAACAGTTACCTTGTTAAATGGACCAACTGTGACAGGGTAAAAACCAAAAGTATTGAATTGATTTTTTTCTCTGCCATCGGTAGTCCATCTGCTTTCAATTTTGTTCATTGCATTGAACATGTCTTCATCAGTAGTGTCATCACCGAGACACAGAACAAAATCTGATAAATCATCGGCGGATTTTGGTGTCAACTTGACGATATCGCTCATTGTGATTAATCTGTTGACAATTTCACCCTTGTTAACGAACTTTGGTCTGACTTCCAAATTTGCTTTTCCAGACATGACCTCAACATCGTAATGTTCACCCAAAGTTTCTTCAAGCTCTTCTTTACATTTATCAGCTTGGAAGGAACCAAAAACAGGGTCAGCCTTTCTGTAATGCCAAGTCAAGGCAACCTTTTTCTTTTCAATGAAAGAACCAGGAGTTCTTTCTGTGTATTTTGAGAACACATCTTCAACGATTTTTTGCCAAGTCATATCGAAGCTTTCAGTCAAGTTAATCCAATCCTTGGAGCCAACCTTTTTCATGAAGCAACCATGCTCGGCACTCAAACCGACCTGAGGGAACTTCGAGCCAATCCATTTTTCTAAAAATGCTTGATCACGTCCACTGATGATCCAGACTTCGTTTATTGGATCAGACGCCAATTTACCAAGAATATTGTATAGCTTTGCAGATGGAATTGCAGCATTTGGATCTCTAACAATTGGTGTCAAAGTACCATCATAATCGAATAAAAATAGCCTCTTATTAGCAGTATTGTAATTCTTGAACAACAGTGGCTTATTCAAATATGGAGTACCATGGAATGAAGTTTCAGTGGAAATGAAATCCAACGCGTTACTCAAAACCTTACAGGTCCAATCTTGGTTAGTGTTAGTTGAAACAGCCTTGTACAGTTTCTTTTCAAGCTCAAATTTTCTATCACTTGGAATTGTCAAACACTCATTAATTGTATGTGCAACTCCGACGGAGTCCCATGGGTTCACTTGAATCGCATCAGGTAAGAAGGAAGTGGTACCACTGAATTCACTTAAAATTAATGGGGAACAAGAGGCCTTTTGACAAACGACGTATTCTAAAGCGGTGGTGTTCATACCGTCTCTAACAGAAGTGACCAGACAAAGATCGGCCACTCTCAAAAGAGCATAATACTCGTCCTTGGCAATTCTCATGTTGTAATGCAAAAGTGGAGTGTACTCCAAAGAACCATATTTACCATTGATCTTAGTAATCAAATCATTCACTTGTTTATCCAATTTCATACTATGATAAAATGGTTTGTAAGACACCTGGATCAACACAACTTTACCAACCCATTCAGGAAACATGTCAAGAAACATTTCATAAGCTTGCAGCTTTTGAACAACACCTCTGACATAGTCCAACCTATCTCTACCAATGATGATTTTACGACCAGGGTTCAAAGCTCTAAGTCTTGATATTTTTTCTTCAACCTGATGAGTAAAGGCACCTTTTTCAAAGGCGCCGACATCGATACCAAGAGGTAAAGAGACAACGTTGGTTTCAAAGGAATGCACGTGAACCGAAGTTGGTGTCGTCTCATAGCCATTGACTCTTGAACAACAACTGATAAAATGTCTTGCAAATGAGTAACTCTGGAAACCTAACTGGTTGGCACCAAGCATACCATCTAGCAACACCTTTCTCTTGGAAAGACATCTGAAGTACTCAGAGGAAGGGAATGGAATGTGCAAGAAATGGCAGATATACACGTTCGGACACTGCATTCTGATGATTTGAGGCAAAAGCAGCAAGTAGTAATCATGAATCCAGATGACATCACCGGGCTTGACCAATTCTTTGATCTTGGAAGCATATGCCTCGTTGAACTTGACGTAGTCGTGCCACCACTTGCTCTCTTCTCTACCGTCGTTAGGCTCATTCATCATGTAATGGAATACGGGCCACAACACGTTCTCTGCGTACTTTCTCCACTTGTCCTGGTCTCTACGCAACAACCAAACCGGGTGGATGTTCTCGTTGTTGTTCTTTTCTCTGATGAGCCTGGTCACCGTTTCCTTGTCGTCCTCCGTCAAATACATCGGATCCTCCTCCTTGCTGTTGATCTTGATGCGCTCAATCTGCGCTTTGATGTCAAAATTCGACTCGATCTCTCCGGTCCATGCAATGTGGTGCGTCTCCCACTCCGTGTCGTTTGTAAGGAACTTGTTTGACGCATACAATGCTGACGACCCTCTCAACGGACTCACCCCCCATTCCCCGCTCACGTCCTTGTAGATCTGGTTAGGCAACTGCGTCATACAGTTCAAAATACGCCCACTAAGCTTCATTTCCGTAGGGTAGTCCGATGGCTTGATCCATTCTGATCCATGGTGGTGCTCAAACGTACTATCTATATGTTCAGACATTCTCTTTTTCTTTATGATACAGTCAACTCTGTCGTATAATGCTACTAATCACTTTCTTTACAACACTACTGCAGCTCTACTACCGGTTACACTATCAACGATGCTATAGACTATGCTATCAATATACTATCACTAAGTCTAGCAACTTCAGTGTAGTTCTATATCCTATAGCATTCCTCTTTTCCTCACCCCTATCGCTTCGCCCGGGGAGCGCCCTCCATTTATGCCTACGCCGCCATCGAAAAAAAAAGCAGCCCAGTGTCCTCGCCGCCCTGCGTGTGCGTTCCGGAGTACCAGTCCCCTCTCCGCCCCGCTGGCGAACGTACCACGAGCGTGCAAAGCATTGTGTAGGTTGCGTAGCATTACATCAGTGGAACAATAGAATTAATTTATATAGGTTGCTGATAGTGATACAAATACAGGCTGGCGGGAGGGGCGATGGTGCACGGTGATAGCGACAGTACCGGTGATAGCGTAAAGAAAGGTGGTGGACAGCGGTGATAGCAAAAAGAACAGTGATGCTGGATGTTATTTGATGTATGTTATATGATTGAACACAAAAATAATTACAACTATCTCATATACATATACATAAGACAGTCGTGGTCTGTCTCTAACGACAGTAGAATAGGTTAGAATAATATTCGGTGTTCTTCACCCCGGATTTCTTCCTCTGTAGAAAAACTTTTTTTGATTTTTATATTCCGCAGCGAACTCTCCATTATGACCTAATACATATCTTGCTGCCCTCAGTGAGCCTTTTGACATCTTCAGCCTCAGAAACGACAGCGCTGTTGTCGTTAGTCGTAGTAGTAGAAGCAGCAGTAGCAGCCACACCACCGGCAGGAGCCTTTCTGTTGTGTTGCATGTGCGATTGCACCAAGTGACCGGCGGCCAACGCGGAACATAGTGATAGCTCAGCAGCCAAAACAGCAGATGCGACAACCTTCGCCAACTGTCTGGCATTGGCACCAGGCTCCGTTGGATGTGGACCCTTGACGTTAAGCAACTCCAACATAGCGTTTTGTGGATCTAAAACAGTACCTCCTCCAATGGTACCAACTTCAATGGATGGCATCGACACAGAAACCCTCAAGTCTCCGTTAGGCAGCTTGCTCATCAACGTGATACAGTTGGAAGATTCAACATTTTGTGCTGGATCTTGACCTGTGGCCAGAAACACCGCTGTTAACAAATTAGCAGCATGCGCATTAAATCCACCAATCGCACCAGCCATCGCTGAACCCACTAAGTTCTTTGAAATGTTCAACTCAACAAGGGCATCAACATCAGATTTCAACACCTTTTGCACAACTTCTGCTGGAATGTCAGCAGATGCAACAATTGACTTACCTCTACCATCAATCCAGTTGATTGCTGCAGCCTTCTTATCGATACAGTAGTTACCGGAAATCGAAACAACATTCATGTCTTCAAATCCAAACTCTTCAACCATACACTTCAGTGCATGTTCAACACCCTTGGAAATCATATTCATACCCATTGCATCACCTGTGGTGGTTTTGAACCTAATGTAAAGAGAATGGCCTGCCATAGCAGTCTTGATATGTTGTAATCTCGCAAATCTTGATGTTGAATTGAATGCACTTTTCATCTTATGTTGCCCTTCTTCTGAATCTAGCCATTTCTTTGCTGCTCCTGCTCTCAATAAATCTGGGAATTGGACACATGGGCCACGGGTCATACCGTCTGCAGTCAATACGGTTTGAACACCGGTACCTGCATTGATAGCTTTACAACCTCTCATTGTTGATGCAACCAAGCAACCTTCTGTGGTTGCAACTGGAATATGATATGGTACACCATCAATAATAATTGGACCTGCAATACCCAATGGTAATGGTAGGTAGCCAATAACGTTTTCACAACAAGCACCGAAAACTCTATCATAATCATAATCTCTGTATGGTAATTTTTCTGTTAATAAAATTGGTGCATCAGCCATATCAGCAATTGCCATTCTTCTGATCAAAACGGCACGAGTCTTATCGCCTAATTGCTTTTCTAACGCATATAAAGGTAATTTACCTTGGATTGCTAGAGTAGAAACTTCTGCATTATTACACTCCTTGACATTACCGGCTTTCATAATCTCAACAAGTTCCTCAATTGGACGAATGACTGTTGATTCTAATGCAGTTAAATCTGTACTTGATTCAGTTGAGGATAGAGTCTCAGAGGATGAATCTTCAATAATTTGACCTACTTTAACATTATCGGCGTTTGTTGACGTCTCAGAGATGACAGTATCAGAAGTCTTTGACTTTTTGATAATTCTTTTCTCACTATTATATGTTGCCTTTGATGCTTTCTTAGAGGTTTTTTTGCTTTGAGGATGATGCTTTGATGTAGTATTAGTATTCTTTTGAACATTTTCAGACTTTTTATCACCAAAGAAGTAATCTCTAGCAACATTCAAGAAATAGATATTCATTGCAACAGAAATACCTGTGATCAGCATCATAAACTTTGAAACTAATGGATCAGTGATAGCAGATGAGAGGTTTGAAAACAATTTGTAAAGATAGTATTCGATTTCAGTTAAAGTTGAAACTTCTCTGTAAAGTTTGATTGGTAATAAAGTAACAATTGTTGAGGTTGATTGCGTGTCAATTTTAGAAAGTACGTTTGTAATTAAAGTTTTGGAATTGGAAACAGTAAGTGGCACTACGTCAGATGAATCATTGTACAACCAAGAAGTACCTAAAACAAATAAATGTAATCCAATAAAACCAGCAATCAGCAAGGTTTTGAAATAAACAATAGCATTTCCCTTTTTGAAAGTTATCTTTGAAGTATCAATTGAATTTGTAGCAACATCTTGAGCAATTTTTGAGCTGATACCATCTTCTTCTAATACCTGTCTGATTTCAATTTCTTGATGAACTTTTGCAATTTGTGCTTTTAAGGAGATGATTGAAGCATAAAAAGTAAAAGTGAAAAACAAATCAATTCCTAAAATTATTGCCGACAAGATGCAGAAGTTTCTTAAACCTGGTAATTTGTAAGTTACAAGTGAGCAAGCTAAGAAAGCAGAAGAAATAATCAATTGATCTCTGATCAAAGGCATTGCAGTTCTTGATTTGACAATTTGATAAACGACATCAGGAATTGATTTTTTGGTGTTGAGGTTCAAAGCATGAACAACAGGAGTTGTGAAAGACACTTTGTGTCTAAATCCAATCGTAGCAACGAGGAAAGGTAGACCCTCAGTTAAGGAAACAATTGGAACCTTAATGTGAAATAAATTAATTGTAATGACTAAAGCTAATAAAAATGAGAAAGCAGATGACAATAGAGAACCAAAAAAAAGCCAAAAATTTGAACCAAGTTTCTTCAGATCAAAAAATAATTGACCAAAGGTAAATAAAACAGCGGAGTAACCTAAGGTCATCAAGATGATATCGAAAGTTTCAGCTCCTAAAATTAAGTTTTTCAATCTTAGTAGGATAAACTTGAAAAATTCGAAATATTTACCAATTTTTGAACCAGGTCTGAACTTGAACCTAACTTCCTGTTCATTATTGAATACTTCTGGTAGTTCTAGTTCAGGAGTTGACGATAAAACGTAAACTTCGGAAGTATCATTTCCTTGGATAAAATCATATGATTCTGGAAACAAATCTGAGGAGTATCCCTTGAACTTGATTGGTGTAAGGAAGATGTGATTTGAGGCAACACTTTCACTCTTTTCACTGGCCAACTCCCACTGGGAGTACTTGTTTGCGCTATGATAAAATGAAATTGGTGAGTTCTCACTATAAGTTTGCTCGATGTAAGTTTCTAAAAGCGAATGGTAAGCATAAACGGCTAATAAAACCGTTGCAACAATAAAATGAATTGGTCTATTAGCACATATTCTTGCTAGTGTAGCAGGAACATTTGAAAATAGATATGTCATTTGTTAACAATTGGATTTTTGGGGGTCAGTCTAAAGCACTTCACTAAAAGAAAAGCTCACGAAAAAAACACGGTATATTATCTATATATACCCGATCTCAATGGATGAAAAAAAAACTGTTTTTTCCTTAAATGGTGTTAGAATAGAAGGAAAAATTTTTTTCCAAGTTAAAATAATTATGACTCGAAAAGGGTATGGATTTTTCTTGAATATAATTCGTCAAGAGGAGTCTTTTGTTATGCTGTAAACAACAAAGGTGAAACTAATGTAGAGATTAGTTCAAAAAAGCCCAAAAAATGAGCTGAATCCAAACCGAAAGCGTTGAATTTCGAAATAAATGTATAATTATCCGACTATCTTCTCGTCGACTGAACGTGTTATGTAGTGGGAACTATTTAGTCTGAAAACTTCACGATTAACTTTAGTTATCAATCTTAAAAGTTGTTTCGAACTCTCAAACCAATAGACTACCTTCTATTATAAAAAAATGAGCTTACACTTTTTTTCCTATCTGTACCGTAAAAACTTGTAATTAAGGTTGTTTGTATACGAGGTCTAACTGTCTTACTATACCTGCGAGCACGTGAGTTAGTTGACTAGCTTGATGTGTGAGTATGAACCCAATTCTTTCACACTGTATCGCAAATAAAGCGGTAGTGATCGATGGGAGGACTTGCTGACGCCTTGTAGATGCTGGCTGAGCTTTCCCCGCTGCTAAACGAAGGGAACGACAACGCGAAAGCGCGATGAGCATCCAGCGCAGTTTCTTTTTTTTGTTGGTAAAAGGGCAAGTTGACAACGAATTGATGATATCAAGCACCAATAGTCGTTGAATATGGCACCAAGAGACGTTGTTAAGAAGGAGAACCTACGTAGATATGTTCACACACCAATGGCAAGTCGTAATCCTGCATCTTCAATGATAGCACAAAATTTGCCATTGGTTGCGATGTTTCTAAAATCGAAACCAATTGCATGGGCATGTTTGTTCATTTCAGTCCAAAGTTACTTGAACGAACCACTTATCAAGGACCCTAACGATGAGTCGCAGCCTGCAATTTTCAGAGTGCTTTTTGCATTTGTTTCTATCATAGTTTCGTACTTGGATTTAATTTTCCCACATATGGGTAATGCCCCTGCTGTGCAGAAGGCATGAAGCTATTTATATGTTAAAAGATTATATAAGGCATCTTTGTAAAGTTAACAAGGTTATAAAAGACTAAACTAAACTTTTATTTGATGGGGCAGATCTAGGATTCGTTTGAATGATAATAAAAGAGTATGTATGTGACTAGATCGGCAGAATACAAAAAATTGCAGTTGCATGGACTAAATCTTTGACTAAAAGTCGAATGGCGAAATATGCACATAACTAGCCTATCTGATTGATAACAATAATAAAATAAAATTCGTTTATGTAAAGATAAAAATACTTTATCCGAATGACAAAATGATACCAAGATGCTGAAACGAAGTTGGTGAATACATTGCCGTAGACAAAAGTACAATGTAAAAATTATTGAGTAATGAGAATAAGCAACAGTAACCTAATATTTCATGTACCATATCACATAATAATAAACAGATGATACATTCACACGATGGTCTTGGCCAAGTGACAATGCAAACCGAAAATTTATTCGCTAAATAGCGTCACGGTGATCAAGCAATAATTCAAGAAGTGTAGACTCAAAACTGTGAGGAAAGAATCAAACACCACCTGTCTAACAATCTATTGACAATTGGTTGACTTCCATCGTGTGACTGCATCCAAATGTGTACCATTGTGCACAAATGTGATCTAAAATGACCTGCTTAAAGCCTAAATGCTTAACCTATTCTTTTTTTTTCTTCGGCATTTGTAATGGTAGAACCTTTGGTTTTCTTCTCAGTTTTGCAATAACCTCTTCATTAAAGTCGGAATGACATGTTGGACATTTGTCATCATCAGGTATCATTGAGAGAATACACAAGCAAACTGAACAAACGTATCCAATATCAACAACTTTGTTCGTGACAAAACAAGAAGCTCTAAAGTCGATGTCAGAATTGGTTGGTAGCACCACAATACTTCTGAGCATAGGATCTATAAACATGGCACTTGTCAAATATTGAATTAACGCCTTTGGTTGTTTGATATCAATGTAGACTCCGTTTGTTGCATCTGATGCTTGCTGTAGAAATATAGATCTGTTCCCTAGTTTGCAGACGTCTAATGAAACTTTCATCTTTTGAGCCGCAAAGATCGTATTCATCATGGAAACATACGGTAAAGTATTGTCTTCACTGATACTCAGTATCAGTATACGTGCCTTCATATTACCATACAACTCAGATATTTGCAACTTATTTATAGAGCTCAATGCCATTGAAATCGCACCAGCAATTGTACCCCTAATGTGATTGTTATCTTTATTTATAAAATCTTTCAGTCGATTTGGTTCTTCAATTATCTGTTCCTCTAACTTATTCAGTATGTTATCATCGATCTTCTTGAATTGTCCATAGATACCTTTATTTATGATTTTATTTTTGCCTATTGATGTTGAGCCACTTCTATTAGTGGGCCAAATTAGTTGTGCACCCTTTGTGTAACTGTTCCCTGTGTATAACCTAACCATATTTCCTGAATTCAAAGCTAAATGCGAGTTTAACATCACAAGTATTGAACTCACTACTGTTTTGAAATTGACATCTTTATTGGAATCTTGGAGTTTACCCCATTCTAATGGATTAACGTCAAGTATCACCGTCAACAAAGACGGTGTTTCATCTATCAACTTATGCATTTGATGTGCCGCATTGGCTGGGTTGTCATAGAAGTTTCTATCTGATATTGCATCCATTTTACTGTATTTGAAGATATCGAAATCCTAAAATATACAATTTATTTTTTTTCCTCTAGACACATATCTTGCTTTTGTTGTCGATTGATTCAAGACAATTAGTTATCCATGCGAATAGATTCCATATGGAAGATTGTAGCAGTTTAGGCAAAAACAGCCAGTGTCTCTGCAAACTTGGGTTATCATCCTATTCGATTTCAACTCAAAATGTTTACCTGATGAAACAAATGCTCATTGAGCATTTGTGTATGATCTATCAACCTATTTTGAAGGTAAAAAGAGTATTGAAAATAACCTGACTTTATGGAAACATTAGCAAAGTATGTTATCACTATAAATGTCTACAGTAGTTTGATGTTTTCTCTATACTCTCGCTAATTAAATAGTTGAAAGACTATTCTGGAAGCTTCTCGAATTTTTTCCTTTTGCATATATATGGAAAGATAGTTTTCACCTAAAAAATTTTACAAGTGTATTTTAAGTTATTCAATTTAAGAATAGCTTAATTATGGAGAAGGTTTTACAGTGGTCATTGGCACAGCAATCAGACGATCCAAATGAGCGTGCAAAGGCCCCAGATTTAGATCCAAAAATGCTAGCACAAGTCTTAGGAGCAAATGTCAAGGATGATGCAACCATGATGAAAGAAGATATGTTTCTATTAGGATCAAATCATCCAGATATCAAAACAGACGATAAGTTAACGGCACTTGACGATTTTGAAGCATTAATCCAAAATTTAGACAATGCCAATAATATTGCATCATTAGGACTGTGGAAACAAATTTCAGATTTGTTAACATATGGACTGAAAGAAGGAGAAAAAGAATTTGAACAGGCATCCGAATTTAGGTCAATGGCAGCTCAGATTACTGGTACCGCTGTTCAAAACAACCGTAAATCACAGATGGATTTCTACAAAGAAGTCGGAGAAGTTGGTATTCAAAATTTACTGAAACTAATTCTGCAAGACACTGATGACGTTAAAGCTAAAGCTATATATGCTTTAAGCTCTTTAGTTTCACATAATGGATCAAACTATAGTCTATTCGAGAAAAGTGAAGGATGGAGCATCATCGCAAAAGTTATCAAAAGGGACTTCAATAACACTAGATCAGAGAATAAGGTTGTATTAAGATCAATCAACTTGTTAAAATCTTTGTTGTACGAAGAAATTGTTGAAGAGGGTGAACAACTTCACTCGAAGGAAAAGAAAATTGAATTATTGAGGGATAATGAGATTATAATAACTTTGATTAACAAATTGAACACTGAAACAAATATTGATGTGATTGATCGTATATTAGACGTATTTAATTTCTTGAGGGAATTTGGTTTCAACTTTACCAAAGAAGAGGTTGCATTGCTAAAAAAACAATTAATTGAGTTGAACTCAATCAAGGATAATCTCAATATTGAAAACTACAATTCTTTACTCAACTGATTTTGGTAATTCATTTCTTATTTAGCTTACAACTCTACATATAAATAGATACTCAAATTAATTCATTTTCGTTAGTGGAACTAAAGAATCTTTGTAGCGATTTAATCACATCTGATTGCAGAATGGCTTTTAGATCATTTATATTCTGGTTATTTAAATTTGAACTCAACCTTTGCAAAGAGTTGAAATTTTTGTTTTTCATTATCTCATTTGACTTTCTCTCTGATAGTCTTGGAATTGTGATTAGTATTTTTTTAAAAGTATCAGTGGGGCCATCACCACTCTTTTCAACACCTAAATGAGCAATATCTCTGTTGAGCTCAAAATTGTCATAAACTCTTTTACCAATCGAGTAAGTGTAAGAGTTCAGCCAGTCTAGAATCTGGATCAATCCGCTCACCAATTGGAAAGTGAAACCCCTAGCTTCGTATTTTTTCAGTTGTATCGAAATATGCTCAGGTTTCAAGTTTTTAAATTTGTCATCATTTTCATCAGCTATAGGAGACTTGCTCTTTCTCCTCCTTGGAGATATAATGTCTTTCCTGTTTTTATTTAGGTGTTTGTTTGCCAGTTCGTTAAATCTCTTATTGAATTTTACTTTTATTTTATTCATGTACTTGTCATAATTGTTCAAAAAGACGATCACCTTTCTGCTCTCGTCTTCACGTTTGATGGATTTTAATATTTGCCTGAACTTGTGGTCTGGCAGTAAGTTGACAAATTCAGTTGTGTCGTACACCAATACAATGATGTCTTCGTCAATCCAGTGGTTTTCGACGGGTATAAATGATAACTTGTTGTAGTTATAAACGGCCTTAACGTATCTCCTAAATTTTATGATGGGATAAGGGTATTCAAAGAGCTCATGGGACAAAGACACACTGCCGAGGTAGTCTGGATTCAACGTTATAAAATACTCATGAGCTTTTGTGGAAATGGCAATCTTCATTTCGTCAATGATGTCCTGTTTTGACTTCTTCTTATTGAGCAGCTGCAGCCTTTTCAGATTAACCTGTTTCTCCCTTTCATAGATCATATCCAGCTCCACACTGGTGTATTTCCTGGCACTTTTCTCAGCTTTCCGCTTTGGTGTAAGCATTTCCTCAACCTGGGCACCCGCCAGCACCACTGGCTTGGCTTTGTTCAAACCGGCCAAGAAATCAGGCATCCTATGGTCTCTCTTTAACCCCAGTATCTCAATACTGTCTCCTTCGTCCTGCTCTGACAGCTCTGAAGTCAGTTCGTTTATTTGCAAAATGGACTTCTCCAAACACGGCGACGACAACAGCGGCCTCTCTTCATTGTCGTTGATAATCTGTAGACTCGGTGAGTTGATGCTGCTAATGCACGATTCCGAATCTATTCGAATTACTTGTCTGTCTTCAGTATTGGTGAGATCTATAACTTCATCTACACTTTCTCTATTATTGTTCTTGTACTTAGCATTATGCCCATTAGAATCTGTGTTTATGTTATTACTACTATTACTGTTATTATAAAAGCTACCGTCACTTGATAGATCGATCACCTGGTTACTCATATCTGTGTTCAACCAACCAACTGGATCCCAGAGACCTTCACAATATGACGTATGTTACCCTCTCTATAAAAAACCCGCTTACCGCATTGGACACTTTGTTTACCTTTAAATTCACGCAAGTGTAAATAATAATATTTGCTGAAATGAAGAGAATTGGCTGTAAAAGCCTGAATGAAGAGGCTCGGTCTGCGTAGCAAGCTCTAGGCTGCATAGTAGTTATTCTGACAGCCCAGTCCACACGTTGGCTAGCAGTTCCGCCAGTCGTTAAATCCATTCCGTAAAAATTCCCCGTTCCGGTAACTTTTCGAGGCCCTCCACGCACGCTTTGCGACGTTCCGTGCTATGAGAAAAAAAAGCATAAGAGACCAATTTCCACCCATCTTTCTCCAACATCCTTTTCTTTTCTTATTCAATTAACTACTTAATTAAATAAAAGATGTTCCCAGGTGGTGTTATTGCTGTCTTCTGTATTGTCTTTGTCATTTTCTGTCTTGTTTCCTTCTTGATGATCAGCAAGTGGTTCAGAAACAGAAAGGTTTCAGGCTCAAAGAAATCCTCAGGTGCTAACAAGGTCTAAGTACTAAGTTGGTCTCCTTTTTTTTTTTCTTTATTAAATTACATTATTATCACTACTATTATGGCTTGATTGGGGGGAACCTTTCTTTTATTTGAACATATTTTAATCTACAGAAAATCCAACAAGTTATTAATATTTTTTGTTTTTGTTGTCCTTTTAATTTAATAACGTTTTATTTAAACTATTAGATTTGGGCTTTCTTTTCCCTCTTTTGAAGTTTCCTATTTTAAATTTTTTCTTGTTATTTTGTTTTAATACTTTAGTATTTGGTCTGGGGGGACCATTTATTATTACTATTTAATAGGACTTTTTTTTCAAAACTTTGTATAAGAGGAGAAAGGGAATTCCACTTCTTTTTTTTAATTTTAATAATTCAACTTCTATATTTGATAATAACAATCTATTGTAACTGAATTGGCTCTGTATCAGTACTGAAGCGCTTTGCGAGCGATTTGTGCCAACGGTGATGATGACTGGCCACGAACATTTCTTTCTAAAAATCGAAAAAATAAAAAAACGACCAGGGAGAGGATTGAACTCTCGATCTTGCGATTAACAGTCGCACGCCTTAACCAGCTTGGCCACCCAGTCACTTTGTGACTAAAAAAAGAGAAGAATTGTTATAACAGTGGTTGCCTATAAAAGTGTGATTATTTTGTTGTCGTTTTTGTCAAAACTGTCGAATTATGAATTAAATTAGGATAAATCAAGTTGGACTTTATCTGAGACTTTAATTAATTAGCAAATTAGACCTTATCAGCTATCTCAAGTCAACACAAATTGGATTACCTGATTCTGTAAAAACCTATATCTTAGTTATTTAAATAATATAAAGATAATTAAATAGAAAGGAAATCGTAGTTCCTTTTATAGTAAAATATTGATTATATAAATAGAGTGTAATTTATGATTA
>JAKTTM010000047.1:0-36800 GCA_030581435.1 Saturnispora quitensis
TTGGTTAATTAATCCATTAAGTCCAAATTAGTATAAATAGCTGCTAGGATAAATGATAAAATAAATTTATATTTAATTTATAATTAACGGTTTGAGTAATAAACTCTGGATTTATCAATGAGGCTTTGGTTTTATCAAAATAATCAAAAAAACTCATGATCACCAGTTGAAAACAATGTTTATGTTAAAGCACAAATCTAGAAACGTTTTACTTAAACAAATTTATTCCCTACCAATCCATCAAAGGTCCTGTAGTGTAGTGGTGATCACTTTGGATTCTGATTCCGACAACCCCAGTTCGAATCCGGGCAGGACCTTTATTTTTTTAAAATTGTTTATTTTTTATAAAATTGTGGGACTAGCTCATAAACGTATGAGGTGTCCTTTTTTTGTAAAGATTATATCACACTTCTTCTTGCCATTGGGATCTTTAAACTAGTACAACATGCTCGGGTTTGTTCACTTGGCTCTCTTGTTTGCTTTCCTTTCTTACCACATTGCGACAAAATGTCCGTTTGACACAGCATGCCCAGAGGACGCAGGATTCACATGCCAGATTGCGCACGACTACGTGAAGCCATACACTCCGTTCGTGACTAAGTTTTACAATGAGAACTTGAAGGATGTTGTCGACAGCGTTGCGGTGAAGCTGCCATCGCCAGAGGACTTTGCTTACTTCAACGAATTGAAGCAGATGTCTAACGACTTCCTCGGCATTAAGCCAGTGGAAAAGAAGGAAGACGGCGAAGAAACCGAAGACGACACTCACGCCACAGCTCCATTGGCCACTCCAGAGCTGGAATCTGAACAAGCGTACGTTGAGAAGGAAGACGTAACCCCAGAAGACGCCGAGGCTTCTTCTAATGCAGTTCCAGCTGAAGAAAACGAAGTGATTGCTGAAGAAACCGAGAAGGAAACCGAGGAGTCTGCTATCACCGAGAATATCACCACCACTACTGAGGAAAATGTTGAGACTGCTGAAACTACTGTCACCGAAACCACCAATGAAACCACTGCAGTTAGCGTTGAAAACGTTGAAGAATCAGCTTCTGCTTCAAACGTTATCGAAAAGGGCGAAAAGGTCATTGAAGAGGTGATCGCTGGCGAAGCCATCGAATTGGCTAAGGAAATCGGTGAAAATCTTTAATTGTTTAACCACCTCCAACCTATTTAGCTTACCTTTATATCTCTTGTCGTTAATTTGTGATTCGTCATGAGCTGTTTTTATCAACTTCTCGTTACAGTAATACACAGAAAAAATTTGAACCCTAATAAATGAAACTATCTTCTTTTTACAAGTTTACAGCAGCCAATGAATCTATTCAGAATCTACAGAAACATTGTGATCTTCACAGTTGCTGTCTACACAATATTTCATGTGAATTCAACGTGCCCCCTCTCAAAACCGTTGCCATTTTCAGAGGCAAATGATGCCATTTGCCTCTACTCGCACAAAGGTTACACATACATCAGTCCTTATCTGTTATTCGTGTCAACAAGGTATCAGAACTCTCCATTGCAGCCAAAAGTTGATATTGTTCTTTCTAAAATCGGCCAGCTAACAAATCCACATCTCACCAAAGTACAAAATGTTATTGTTGATTTGAAAAATAGTGCCTTCCAAAAGACAAACGTGTCAGAAGAAGAATTGCTCGCAAATTTAGAATCTGGGTCAAAGATTCTTGCTCAACATATAACTAATGCCATCAATTTTTCAATCAAACATTTCAACCAAACTTTATGTCCGTTTATCATCGAATTGAAAAATGCAACCGTCAGCCTTTTGAAATATGCTTATGTCAGAATCAAGCTGTTTATTTACATCAACTGGCAACTATACATCAAGCCGATTTACTCGTTAGTAAAATACAAACTTGAAAACTCCATTGTGGGAGAAAAATGGGATCAAATGAAAAGCACCCCTCAATACAAATTATTCTCCTTCTATTTGCAAAAGTTTATCAAATCAACTTGTGAACTCTACTCCTCTTTACTCAAAAAATGGGAGCATTTTAAAGAGGCTAATGAGGCTATCAAAATGAGCGATTCTTTCAAGGTGTTTGAAGAAAAGAAAAATTTCATCCTTTCTGAATTCAATAAAATTGTCAGCAATGTACCAAAATTTAATATTAATGGTAATATCCTAAATTTGTCAAAGGATAAAATTGAAATCAAGGAATTACTCGATGAGGTCATTGCGGATAATAGTGATGATAACGATCAAAATGACGAAGAAACAGAAACAGAAACTCAAACATTAACTTCAACTATTACAGTTACTTCAACATCTGGAAAGTCGTCTTCCAGCATTACTCCAACAAGCGAAAAGTATCAATCATTACTTGATTCTACTTTAATTGGAGCTCAAAAGGACTTTGAATCACAAGTCGTTGACTTGTCCAGAGAATATGCAGCAAATTTGCGTTTAAAATTCACTGATTCTTTAAGAAATTTGGGTAATGACGTTAACACAGATTATGAGGATATTTATGAGCTGCTCAATAAGATAAATTTGATTAGGGATTCAACTGCTGAAGGTCATGTTTCGAGACAAGACTACAGAGATATCTTACAAGCAAAGAGGGATAAGTTTGAATCAAGTGCCGATTGCATTGCGAAAGGTATTAAAGAATATTCTGAATTTTATGTCCAAAAAGTTTCTGATATAAGGGAATCAATCTTAGAAGCGTTGGAAGAATTTGCTGATTCTTCTTTAAGTGCTTATTCTGCAGAAATTGTTTCAAATGGCGCTGATTGGAAAGAATGGAAAAATTTCAATAAGGTCAAAAATGAACTTATCACTTTCAGAGATGAACTAATCAGTCAAGATATAGATAAAATTAGCAAAGAGTTCCAGAATTCTATTAATGGTATCAAAAATCAAGTCAACATTCTCTTGAATGAAGGTGGATCATTTTTAGCTATTTTAAGAGCAAAGGCTAATTTGGAGTTCCAATTCAGAGAAAAAGCTGAAGCTGAAGAAAAAGAGCTGTTTGAAGCGGAACAAAGAAAGCAACAGCAAATTAAAAATCACGCAAAGACTGAGGGCAAAGCCATTGATGAGGCGAATACCAAAGAAGCAAACGAGGAAACTGAAACAGAGACACACACTGTTTTGCAAATAATCCCATTACAATCTCAAGCAACTAACAATGAGGTTGTTATTGATTTCAGCAATGGAAGCAAAAACAACGTCCAACAAGTGATCAATGACTTGAACGAAAAAGTTAGAGACTTCACTGACACTGTAAGTGAAGTAACACATACTGTTCTGCAAATCATTTCACTGCAATCACAAACAGCTACTGTCGAAGCAGAATCTGAGCATGGCGTGCAGCATGTTTTGAACGATATCAACGAAAAGATTGAAAATGCCATTGAACCAATAAATGAAGTTGTTCATCCTGTGGCTGATAATATTGAAAACATTGTTGATGACGTTGTTGAGGATGGTATCAAGGCAATCGCCTATGAAGCTGCTTATGAAGCTGCTGATGTCATTGAGGCTGTTGTTGAAAACAAACTTGATGTTGGAGAAATTGTGGGTGAAGCACTGAATGTTGCTTCTGAATTTGTCGGAGAGGCAATCAACGTCTAGTTTTTATTCTATATATTTATAATATCGTTTGTATTTTGTTTTTAACGTTTTTCTATAGTTACTTTTACTTTTTTGTATTGTTTTATATGTCATTTCTACAAACGAAGATTAACGCAAACCCATGATCTCCAACATAAAGATGAGAAGCGCCAAATTAATCGTATTCTTTAATTTTTATTGACTAATAAAGATTATATAAACTAGGGGGTTTCTTTTACAAAACTCAACTTGTGAGTTCAACTTCTTTGATACCGGTCTTGTCGACAAAATGGACTCTCAAACCTTTATAGTCCATAGGCATTCTCTTGTTCAATTCATCGTCACACATTTTGAGCAAATTTAAGCCGTCTTCGTATGAGAGATCGCTTCTATAGTGGTGATCCAAAAGTGACATTGTGTAGAATGCGGCATAACCGTGTGCCGCGTATGGTAAGTCACATCTCGTTCCAAGATAGTCGATCATACTGAGGAAGCCTTCCTCGTTTTCAAATCCACCCACCAAAACCTGCACCTGGTATGGTTTTCTACTACGAATTGATGTTGCCAACTCGTGTCTGATGAATGATGCGATTTCATTCGATTTCATTTCGTAACCGTCTCTGAGACCTTTCAATTGAACGTTCACAGTGACGTACTCTGCGAATTGCGTGGTGTCACCAGACTCACCTGTAAATGCAATCAAGTTGTGTTCATTCAAAGTCTTTGTTTTGTCATCGGTAGCCTTCAAAATGGAAATTCCTCGTGTGAATGCCTTCGAAGTGGCTAGCAACGTACCCTGTGGTAGTCTGATTCCAAGAATGATATCCATTGCGTCCTTGGCTTTCTTTACTCTATAAGTCTTTTGCCATCAAGTTCAACTGCTTTTTTTTCTCTGATATCACAAAAGCGCTTTGCCACCTAAATATTTTTCAAGACTAAATGCTCATGCCTTTTACTAGCTTACAAACAATTGTTGAATTATTCTATAACGGGGTTGAAGGGGGCCACATTCAGTCTTTGGAATTGTAGCCCTCCATTCGTTTCTTCCACCAAAGTTTTCGCTCACCAACGTGAAGGCCTACGAGTTCCATGTTGTCTTCCTGCTCTTCTTCTGCGGACTTGCTGTTGTCGTTACTTAGAGTGACATGGATGCTTCTGTCGTCTGCAAACGCCGCCTTGTATTTACCACCATCAACTAAGTCCTTCAAAACAATTTCTCTGGTCCTGTTGAGAGACTCAATTTCAGAAACCCGGTCTATAGAGTCTCTGAGGATTTCGTCAAAGTGGTTGTAGTCAGCGATCTCATGAAATGCAGTCATCATGGCAACGGAGTCAGGCCGCACATTGCCCTCGGTGTCAATGGTAAATATGTTGAGCTTGTCGTAGTCTTGGATGAAGTCAGACCTCGTCATAATCTGGTGCGCTCTCCACAGCGGCAGTCTAGGTAGGTCGTACGCTTTGCACTCGTTGTCAACACACTTTTTTTTCTGTCTATCCATCTCCACAAACTCTCTCATCAAAAGCATGGCAGAACATGAGAACTTGCCTGTCTGGAGTGCATCGTCGTCCATGTCGGATCCCAAGAGAGCGCATTTGCTCAAAAACCACGTTCTTTCAGAGTCTATCAGCTGGTGCGATGCTGAGAACACGTCCTCCACAGAAGCCACCCGGTTCAAATACTGCAATCTGCCACCAATCAACTCATAAACCTTCTTGTAATCACTAGAGGGGAGATTGTGTAGACGCTTCTTCTTCCTGATTGCTTTCATGATACTTATGGCGTCTTGTTCGCTAACGTCACTGAAGTTAAGCAATTGTAGCCTCGTGGAGTAGTTTTTGAATTTCTCATATAGCCAATAGTCATCGGATACAAACACCATGGAAAGCATGTTAGAGGCAGCAAAACTCTCAGCCTTTTGTTGCAACAACTCTACCAAGCTGGGATCGATCAAATGAGAGTTGTTGAATATTAAGATCAACGGCTTTTTAGTATGCCTTTTTCTCTCAACTAGGATCATTTCAAGCTTACTAAACGCTCGCTCAATATCTAATAATGGCGTGGCGTCTCGTGGACCTTTCATACTGAACAAGCTGCCAATGTAATCCTCCGAAAATTCAAAATGTAAACTATGGCCAATACGTAGTCTCATGAGTTCGAGATCTGATGAACAGTCAATTACACTGCAATCAGCACCCCCTGTCCTTCTCATAGACTCCATTACTGCACTGAACTTCCCTGTACCCTTTTCACCTACCAGCATAAAATACTTCCCCACAATGTCACCGTTGATGACTGCATTAAGGATTCCCTGTTCTTCTCTCTCAACCCAGGATGCATCATCATTCATATCCGAAAAATAATTGTGCTTTAAAAACCTCAGCGTGTTGATTTCATTGAAGCTGTCTTTTATCTTCTCTAAAACATTCTGTTTGTAGTATTCATGATAGACAACACCCCCGAGCACCAATACCATCAATGAAGAGAATGTTATTAACCCAGTCTCTACACACTTGAAAAGAATACCCTTGATATTAGCCCAATGTGAGTCCTCTGTTCGCATCCGCTTCTTCTCATCTCCACTGTCATGGTCTTCAATTTCTGGAATCTGTCCAGGAATTAATGGTGAAATTCTATTCTGTAAAGTCAAATGGAACAACCTTCTTTGGATTACAAACCCGTATCTAACCCCCCCTCCCCCAATAGGCGTCAATACTCGTGGCATCAACATGGCTCGAGTTGATTCACTGAAAAAACATCCAACTACAGAGCAATAGACTATTTTGAGGTTTTGATAATATTTTACGTAAGTGTTTTTTCCCAGTTATCTATAGCACGGTGATTGTCAGCCCAATGCAGAGAACAGGTAAGGGAAAGCACTTGCGATCCTCGTTGGTAGTATCTCTAGTATCATTTTTTGTTTCATACACACCGTTGCCGCTGCTAAAACTCTTGCTATTATGCTTGGATGTCATTACATTTTGGAAGCGTCAGTTGCTGACTATGATGTTCAACTCACCGAGGAGCCAGCTGAAACATAAGCTAAAGGTAGCTACATGTTTGTCTGAATACGAACATTTTGCGTTCGAACTTGACAATTTGGTACAAAACGATGTTTGGAAAGATAACCTAATCACCAAAAAATATGATTATAGGCTTATTCAAGAGCGTCTTAGAGACTTGAAGCACGCGAGACTATCAGGCAACAAATTAAGGCTTTTTTCATTGCTAAGAGCCGGTATGCTAAGAAATTTTGGAGGTATTTCAAACAAAGCATTATTTAATAGAACATATACTGGAACAAAATCATTGATTGAGCAATACGTGTCTGAAGTTATGTTATGTTTGAATTGGATCAACAGTATAGACGACGAGCAACTGAAGCTGGACTTCTTTCATGATGCGAAGACCACAATGGGGACTACGGCTCTCTGCTTGCATGGTGGGTCTATTTTTGGTATGTGTCATGTTGGTGTTGTCAAAGCGCTCTTTGAATGTGATTTGTTACCATCGGTGATAGCCGGTTCTGGAATTGGTGCTGTTATTGGTGCTTTAGTTGGATGTCTAACTGAAGGCGAGTTGAGAGAGGTATTGTCAGATTTGAACGCTGCAATGTCAAAGGAGGGTTATACAGTCAACCAAGTTACAATGGGTATAGTATCTAATAACAGAAGCAAGGTGAATAAGGAGAGCGGAACAAGTGAAAGCACAAAATCAGTAATAAGATCAATTTCACATGAATTCCCTATTGACCTGGACTTGGATTTAGATCTAGACCTGGTATGGCTCACAGACATGCGCAGAGGTCTCTCTCCTTCATTAAAATTATTCATTGCTTTTGTTCTCCACAAGATAGGAAGCATGACTTTTGGGGAGGCCAATAAACGTTCTGGGAAGACCTTAAATGTTTTTGTGTATCCTAGCAACCCGAAGGTTCCAAATCTCTTGAACTACTTAAGCACGCCCTACGTTACCGTTCGAAGCGCAATCTGTTGCTCTATGGGTGGTGAAGTTATTAAAGGATCTGGGCTATCGTTAATTATGAACGAGCTGAACACTTCAGAGTCCACAAGTGTACATTTGAGGTACAACCTTGAAGTAAAATATCAAAACCAGTTTTCTGACTATACTAGCATCAAGTGCGACTTCCACCCTCCATATGAAACAGGAGGGGCCGAAGCAAGCAAAGTCAATGGTTTTAATGCATACGGAATTAGATCCCCGTATACCAGAATGACAGAGATGTTCAACGTCAATCACTTCGTTATCAGTGTCTCCAGACCATATCTGGCGCCGGTAATACTATGGGATTGGAAGCTACAAAAACAAACCTTGAACTACTATGATCGATCAACCCCTTCAAGCCTAGGTATTTCAAGCTGGCCACCGTTTCCTCTAATTTATTCCACGTATCAAATGATGCAGGATATTACTTCTCTCGGATGGAACGTGGTAATGCTGGAAATCAAGCACAGACTTCGGATGTTCCAAAAGCTCGGTTGGAGTTTTGGGTACATTGGGGGGCTATTGAAATGGGCCGTCGTTGACGAGAAGGAAGCCCTTTTGGAGTCGAACCATGTTCCCTTGGTGCCTGTAGGAGAGAGATGGTGGGTTCTCGATTTGTTAAAGATTCTAGAAGAGACTGGATTTTTAAACGAGGTATCTGGCAAGTCCTCCAAGCCTAAGATCAGTGAAATCATTGACGATACAGAAGAATCGAACACAATGAAATACTGGATCAAATGTGGGGAAAGAAGTGTTTGGAGCATGAAAACGCTTCTTCTGGTTAGATGTGCCATTGAATTTGGGTTAGATGATTACTTTTCAAAGCGCAAAGTCACATAATGAACGTTGTCTAATTTGCAGGTCCTAATTTAAGGCTAAAAAATGACAGTGAAATATATTTCATGAGCATTTGCGTATGCGCCACGTTTGTGGCGCATGATAAGAAAAAGAAAAAAATTACCGTTTTTGGCGAATGTTAGAAAATTTTTTTTTCATCAAATAGAACTTACTCTTCTTACTAATAAGAACTGTGAATTAGAGATGTCAAACTACACAGATATGGACATGAGTGGCCATAACCACTCACATGAGTATCAATACAATAACCAAGAACAACAAATGCAGATGGCAACAGTGCTTTGTTGCAACTGTGGTGTGCCAATCGACGGATCTACAGGTCTAGTGATGTGCTACGATTGTATTAAGATGAACATTGACGTCACAGAAGGGATTCCAAGAGAATCAAACTTATCATTCTGCAGAAATTGTGAGAGGTTTTTGCAGCCACCTACTAATTGGATCAAGGCAGAGCTAGAATCAAGGGAATTGCTTGCGATATGTTTGAGGAGATTAAAGGGTCTTAACAAAATCAGATTAATTGATGCCGCTTTCATCTGGACAGAACCGCACTCAAGAAGAATTAGAGTCAAGTTGACAGTTCAGGGTGAAGCGTTCCAAAATGCTATTATTCAGCAAAGTTTCGAAGTCGAATACATTGTCATTGCTATGCAATGTCCAGATTGTGCTAAATCGTATACCGCCCACACATGGAACACCACTGTCCAAATCAGACAAAAGGTGCCACACAAGAGAACATTCTTGTTTTTGGAACAAATGATTTTGAAACACAATGCCCACGTTGATACCATTTCTATTAAGGAATCTAAGGATGGATTGGATTTCTTCTATGCCAAGCAGAACCACGCAGTAAGAATGCTTGACTTTTTGAACGCTGTCGTTCCTGTCAAATCCAAAAAGTCATCTGAATTGATCACTGCTGATATTCATTCTGGTACTTCCATGTACAAATTCTCATACTCGGTTGAAATCTCACCAATTTGTAAAGACGACTTGGTTGTCTTACCAGCAAAATTAGCCAAGTCAATGGGTAACATAAGTAGGATGGTGCTTTGTTCCAAAATTTCTAATATGCTTCAATTCATTGATCCTCTCACTTTGCAAGTGGAAGATCTTCAATCCAACGTTTACTGGAGATACGGATTCCATGCTTTAGCTGACGTTACTCAATTGATTGAATTTGTGGTGCTAGATGTGGAACCAACCGGTCAGCGTAAAGGAAAGTATTTGTTAGCCGATGTTACATGTGTGAAGGCCAATGAAATGGGATCAGGTGAAGAGTTTTACGTCAGATCGCATCTTGGTGGTATCCTTCATGCAGGTGACACCGCTATGGGTTACTTCTTGAAGAATTCCAATTTTAACTCCGCTCTATATGATGAGCTTGATGGTGATAACGTCTGTGAAGTTTTCCTTGTCAAGAAGCACTACATTAGATCCAATAAGAGAGCCAAGAGAAGACAATGGAAGTTGAAGAGAATGGCTAACGAAAGAGCAGACATTGTTGCCAGAGACGAAGACGAAACCGCAAGGAATGATAGACAAGCCAGACAAGAAAGAGAAAGAGCTGAAAAGGATTACGAATTGTTCTTGCAACAATTGGAAGAAGATAACGAACTTCGTGACCAAGTTAACATCTATAAGGCGGAAGCTCCACAATATCCAGCAGGCTATGAAACTGAAACTGAAACGGATGTTGAAGAGGAAGACGCGCCAACTATCAATGTTGACGACTTACTTGATGAGTTAGACGAAATGAAAATTGATTAATTCTAGAGATTGAAGATTCAAGATAGGCATCCTTTTTTTTATATATTAAAATTCAATTTTAAGTTTCTTCTTAATATTTTATATGGGGTTTTATACAGTAATAAGTTTATAATAATATCAACAACAGAGTAAAATCAGGACTAGTCCATGTTTCAGTTGAGTTCATCAACAAGGGTCTTAATTTTTCTAGCGTCGGCACCAACAATTCTGTTAAATTCTTCACCGTTTTTGAAAGCAATAAAAGTTGGCATAGCAGTGATTCTCAATGCGGAGACAACGTCACCGACCTTTAATTCATCAACGTCTAACTTGTAAAAGTCTACGCCGGTGACCTGATTAGACATAGACTCGATGAATGGGGCAACCATCTTACATGGACCACACCATGTAGCAAAGAAATCAATGAAAACGGGTTTCTCAGACTTGAGAGCAGTTTGAAATTCTGCAGCGGTGTTGATGGTTTTAACTTGCTGCAAAACGCGTGCAGCGTGGAATGATCTGACGAATCTGAAGCTGTTCATTGTACTTTGTCTGGAAGAAGCTGGTGTGAATTGATTAGTTACTTTAAGAATTTTTTTGATTTGAAACGGCTTTAGGATATGTTGGGGAAAAGTGCTCAGTAGTGCTTAGTAATTCTGAACATTGGATTCTAAATAAGGTTTGTTTATCGTCTTCTACACAGAGCTTTTGTAATTATACAGTTTGGGATAGCCCTTTAAGCACAATATCAGCAATTTCAGCAGGGTCCTTTGGAGCATGCGAAATAACCTCGTATCCGTTTTCGAGAACAATAACGTCATCTTCTATTCTAACACCACCAACTGACATGTAGGTTTCCAAGAGGGTGTGGTTGACGTACCTGGCCTGCTTCTCCGTAATATTTTCTAAGAGATATGGTGAAAAGTAAATCCCCGGCTCATTAGTGACCACCATATTCTTCTGCAACGTTCTTCTCAACCGTAAATAACGTAGCATTGGATTAGCATCGTTATAATTGGCGTGACCACCAACATCATGGGTATCCATACCAAGGAGATGACCAAGGCCATGTGGATAGAACCACACAGAGACTCCAGAGTCGAAAATCTCCTCCGGCGTGCCGTTATGAAATAGACCAATCTTGATGAAAGCATTAATAAGCACCTTGTGCGATAGAATGTGGAGGTCGTCCCATAGAACGCCAGCTTTAATCTTAGACATCACCTGTGACTGCATGTCAAGAACAGAATTGTAGATGTTCAGATGTTCAGTTGTCCATACACCGTCTATTGGGAAACAGCGTGTCACGTCAGAAGCGTAGCATTTCCATTCAGCCCCAGCATCAATCAAAACAGACTGTCTCGTTGGATCTCTAAAGTTCTCATCATTTTTCACGTAGTGGAGCGTACCACAATTGTGTCCTGAACAGCAGATTGGGTCGTAAGACTGAAATTTCGATCCTGCTCTGAGAGAATGGTATACGAATTCGGCGTGCAAATGGGTCTCGTTATCGCTGTGGCCCAAGGCAGCCATGGTTTTGACATGGCAATTGTCAGTAATGGAAGCTGCCTTACGCATTAGTTCCAATTCGTACTCATCTTTGATCAAGCGTGATTCATCGAGTGCATGGAATAACTCTTTGGTGTGGGGAACTACCAGTTTTGCGAAGTCCTTATCTTTATAATCCTCTACATCTGTGGTGTAGATGGTGGTTTTCTTGGCAATTTGCTCAAGAATAGAAGGAAGTTCAGCAGCGTACTTGACTTCATCAACATCAAACTCTTCCAGGGCATCTTTTAGAGATAAAGGAGGTCCTGACCACATAATGTCTTCCTCATCGACATCCGGTAAAAACAACACAAGATTGTGCTGATAGTACAGGACAAAGCAACCTCCAATTTGGTCAACTCCTGTCAAATAGTGGAAGTATCTGTTTTGCCTTAATGGTAGATATTGATCGCAGTATGCGATTGGAGGTGGAGAACCACCGGCAATAAAGATAGCTGCGTCCCTCCTAAGATGATTGAACACTCTCAACGCGTGCTCTCTAGCTGGATACTTCATTCTCGATACTATGGGCTATTCTATCCCAATGTTGGTTGCGGTTGGGGGAAAGAAAAGTTGTAAGGCGGATCCAGCAGATAAAATGTGCCTTATGATAAGAAGGCTCCAAAATGGTAATTTGGCGTAAAATTACACACTGGGCATTACACAGTAAGTGTTTCTGTACTGACAAAGATACTACCTTGTCCGTATGGAAATAACTCATTAAGCTTTTGAGATTACTATATATATAATATTCCAAAATTAAAAAGGAATTTATATGGCCAGCCTATTGACATGGGCATTCATAATGGCGACTGTATTATCTTCAATAAGACCCTTTGCTGTTTCACTTAAATGCTTTTTCGGATCTTTTTTACCAACATACCTAGTCTTGATCTCATCTTCTGTTAACGTCTTTTCTTCTTCGATTCTCTCCACGTACGCTTTACTAAGAGCAACTAACTGAGACATTCCCTCTGCATTACATTCGTGGTTATCTGAAGAGTGTAGACCTTCTCTCCATTGGCCCTTATGTAGATTGAGAAGCATGTCTGTTTCCTTGTTAGTCTTCCTGTAGTCGATATTGATAGAGTAGTACGATCTGTTAAGACCATGAACAAGTGCTTGGATACTTGGCTTATTTAGTAAACCAACGTTAGAAGTGGTTTGTCTTGCTTCGCCTGCGCCCATCATCATTTGTGTGGCAGGAATAGATCTGAAAGCGTCGATAACGACCTTACCTTTGACTGACTGGATCGGATCGATGACAACAGCCACTGATCTTGGATTCAATTGCTCAAAACTTTGTTGAGTGTTCACATCAACGCTGGACAACCAACATCCAAACCCTGGATGCGAATGGTACCATCCAACAACCATTTCATCACGACCGGTCTGTTTGAGCATATCCATCATCTTGGTTTGAAAAACGTCGTCCACTGCCTCAACAGAGACTCCGGTACCCGACTGTGGCATTGCAAACACGTCTACCACCGTGATTGTGTAATCATCCACAACTTCACCTAACATTAGTCCCATAACTTCCATTGGAACACCGGCTCGACCATGTTTGAGCATCTTCAAAAGAGCTAACGAGGAAATATAAACGGTTTCGGCTGTGTCCATAGGCTTTGGTGGCACTCCGCCACCCATTCTACCGCCAAGCAGTGATTGGAAAGACATTTGATGATAATAGTATTCGAAAAGAGTAGATTGATTAAAGTGGCAAAAAAAAAGGTGGTGAAAACATACTATGCCTTCTCTTAAGGAACCTTTTCTTTATAATCAAATTCATTCTGGTCGGTAGAGACGCTATAGCAAGCCTTGAACTCCTGTCCAATTGTAATCAGAAAATCTAACTAGCCATGCCACTGTCTTTCCAGCTTTCAAAAACGCCAATATACTCTCATTGTTTCACCAGTGACAATTCACACTTGGCGATTTCCCAAGATACCAATTGTCTGGTGTATAATATGACAGTGAGCCCACCACAGCTTGTTGCCACTTTAGCGCATCATGACAAAACTGTCACTGCCATCGATATCTCTAGAAATGGTGACATTGTGACCTGTTCTCAAGATCGTAACGCTTTGGTTTGGACCAAAAAGAGCGATGGCACGTACAAGCAAACGTTAGTGCTTTTAAGAATCAACAGAGCCGCAACTTGTGTCAAGTGGTCACCAAACGGCGACAAGTTTGCTGTCGGTTCTGCTGCCAGAGTCATCTCCGTTTGCTTCTTCGAAGAGGAAAATGATTGGTGGATTTCCAAGCATATCAAGAAATCGCTTAAGTCCACCATTCTATCTCTTGATTGGCACCCAAACAATGTTTTGCTTGCTGCTGGATCTACCGATGGACACCTCAGGGTCTTTTCTACTTGGTTGAAGGGTATTGACCAAAAACCCGAGGCTTCTGTTTGGGGAGAAAAGTTACCTTTCCAAACCATCTGCTTGGATTCTTACCTTCAATCATGGGTGCATGACGTCAAGTTTGATCCCACTGGTGCGTTTGTTGGTGCTGTTGGCCATGATGGGTCTTTGTTCACGGTTTATCCAACCGGTGGAGATCCTCAAATCTTGAAAGTCAAAACATCACATTTGCCATTCACATCGTTGATCTTTTTCAATGCGAACGAAATTTGTGTTGCTGGCTATGACTGTCACCCAGTGGTTTTCAAATTTAATGGCTCTCAATGGGCGGAATCCTACAAAATTGATGATCCAAACAAAACAAAGCAAAGTGGCGAACAAGAACAAAGCGCAATTAACATGTTCAGAGCTTTGGATTTAAAGGGAACCAAACAGTCCAAGACCAAATTGGATACTTTGCATCAAAATGTCATTACTCAATTGAGAGTATTCCAAAAACAAGGCGACCAAGTTATCAGATTCAGTTCTTGTGGCGATGATGGTCTTGTTGTCGTCTGGGATGTTTGAACGGCTGTTTTTTTATTTAATCTTTACGTATCACATAAACTTACATTATCTACTCTGTATTGTTATCTATTTGAATTTTTATGCCAACAGAGCTTCTCTTCTTATGCTCTGTAATCTTGATATAAAAAGCTGGGGTGAGAATTTTAAGGTTAAAAGTTTAGCAGCTGTCAGGTATCTTTATCAAAAACCATAGCCAGTATCAAACGTTCATGAATATATATTCTGGTTTGCCTAGCAATTGCCAAAAGCTAGTGGCCAAATATCTGCTTGAGCAAGTCTCAAAACCGCATCTTGTATGGATAATGGCAAATGACTTATATGCGTCTACGAAATGGGGCCCTTTTAACTCCGTACTACAAGATTTATATGTGATGAACGAAGGGATATCACTCGTAGCATTTGATTGCAGTTATATGAATGAACTACATGATCAGAGACAAAGTCCGGTACCTTTAATTGAGTTTTCCTCTATACAATTTTCAAATATTCTTTCAATCATTGGAAAGAATGCATTTACATTTAAAAACATGGAAATAAGAACTACTCCTTCTTCGATAAACTGGAGGTATATACAAATGTTGGCAATAGGCTGCGAGAGTATAAAAATAAAGTGCAGTCATCCATTCAGAGCTCTTTTGGCGTTTGATGATTCAATGCTTAAAAAACTAGATTGCATGACTATTGAATCAGCATCAACTAGCGATTCCATTCGAATTCACTCAAAGAGCCATTTTAGATTTAGTTATGGACCTAAAGATCTTTCATCTATCCGTAGCACACTGTTGATACCCCAAAATGGATTGATTGAAATTAATTGCCACAATATTAGTAAAAGGGATTTTGATTCATTGTTCGAGAAAGTAAGCTCCTTGAAAACGCAACTTCCAAAATTCAATTTTAGGTTCGTTGTAACTTCGGCGTTATTTGAAAACGAAAATTCAGTGTCACTTTTAATGAGTTTAAGCCCATCTGAAATAAGCTCATTGAAAATAGAGACTTCTCGTTTTGATTGGACTAAATATTCCTCTTTTTTCAATAAATTTAGATTTGGTATCAAAGAGATGATCCTAAAAAACGAACCCCCAAATTTACATACTTTCCCCAATTTAAGATCTTTGACTTTGATTCCCACCATATTATCTAACTTAGGGAACTTGATGGCTAGAATCCCAAAAACAATACAGAACTTGCACTTGGATCTTTCTAACTTCATTACTGGATTTTCTTTCAAAATACCCACCTCTGTTGTATTTTTAGAAATTATGTGTCACTATTTACCCGTTAACCATATAATAGATACAAATGACTCAAAAATTGAAATTTTAGCGCTAACCATATACTCAGAGTCTAAACACGACCAGCTAAGATTGACAAAAATGCCGGTCAATCTTCATTTCATGGAAATCAGACGATGTTTCAAATCCGAATCGGTTCAAATTAATCCAAGTTGTCTGCAGATAGAAGACCACCTAAAATTTGACAAGCATTAATAACAAGCAATAACAGAAACAAGCTGTGACTTGTCTTGAAAATATTTACCTTCCTATTGCTTTTTACTATTTTAAAAACATTCTGTTCTTGTATCATATTGTTTTAATATATTATTCACTTTGCTGTAAGCTTGTCCGTTTAAGTTTTCGTTCCGCAATCTTGGCTAAAACTACTTCTTTTTTCTCTGCAATACGCCTTTTTTTATATGTTTTTATATCTGTCAAAACTCCTCTACATTGTTCACCTTGAAAGATAGCATCTTGGGTAGTGTCAAAAAGTCCACACTGCTCATAAAGTATGAGACAGTTATTCTCTGAGAATCGAACAGATGTATTAGTAGAGAACTTTTTAGTATCAAAGAGATGCTCGGTTTTGCAAAACTCAGCATGTTTTCTGTATTCTTCTAAGTCTAAATTCTTCGTTCTACTTAGAGGTTGATGGCACTGAATGCAAGAAATTATAGAATTCCGCTCAATATCTTGATAAACAAAGGGTGGTGCTTCTGCAGAAAGCTTATTTGATATCCAATGTTCTTCCCATAAATGATATTGGTAAGATAAAAACAAGTCATCGTTAAAGAACAGGTTATCCAAGTTTGAGATGAAATCACCTTCTATGTGACAATACGGACAAAAAGATTCAACGTGATTATCCAGCTTACTTTTTCTTTTAACTAAAGGCGTATAGTAGTCACCGTTTGAAATCGACCATCTTAAAGGTATCAATGTGGTTCTATTGGCAAAATACTCCCAGTTTTTATCATCGATAAAATATTTGTAGGTCAAGTCATTAGGTATTATGTGTTTAACAAACCAGTAGTATCTTCCTTTGTCTACGTCGGCATTAGGAATGCTGGAAAAGATTTTGTTGAGTTTTTCCCAGTAAGATTCAAATTCCTTGAAGGTAGCAGTAAACTTTAAGTCAACTTTTGATCTATCCCACCTTTGAAAAATGGTGCCTCTGTTTCGAAATGTATTCTCAAAAAGTTGTGTATCGTTCGGAAGGTCCCATTGAACAACGTTTTGCGTTTTTATTCGAAAAGCTTCTTTTTCATTCATGATTTTATTTCATTGATCTTTGTACACGGAAAACAGCACAATCTGCAATAAACAGCAACTATACATCGACTGTTATTGAGGTTAAAGAAAGTCTTGGTTGAAGAAAACTTCAGATGAATTTTTACATCACCTTGACACTAATTTTGTAAATCTAGATTTTAAAACGCATTCAAACACTCGCACTAAAAAACATTTTCTAATTTGATAAATACGTCTTTTTTTTCATGATAAGATGAATGCAAACAAAATGATACTTTATCGAGCTATAATCACTGTTTGGATATTAGCAAACTGCCGGAAGTGCCAACCTTAGTGGATCACAATTTTTTTTGCCAATATTTGTTGCTTTAGTGAATTACTGTGAATTATGCTTGCACTCCTGTGGAGTGGTTCCACCAAACTATAAGTTTTAAAATTTTTCAGCCTAAGAGTACCCATGGTACCCGCTTTATGAGTATTAGGCAACTGCCGGACGCAGGAACTATGATTTAAATAGGCTAAACACAACGCTCACATCAATTAGAGTCATAATGGACCCTTATTCAGAAGAAGTTTGCGAGCTGAGACAGTGTTGCTACTAAAACCAACCTAGTTTCTTGTTCTGTATTGGCTACTGTGTCTAGTATCCTCTCTGATACCCGTTACCAGATACACCTCCTTGTCGAACACAGATTCAATGAGGAGTTAATCTATGTTGTGGCGCATCCTAGATCATCATATGAGTTTTTTTTAATATATGTTTCCAAACCAAACGGCGAAGAACAACAACAACGTGGCATGTTCTCAGACCATTACACCAGCAAATTCACTTTTCATAACTCGTGCAGCTTGCAACCCTGCATTTTTAGATAATCACATTATAAAAATGTAGATAACGTGTTTAACGCAGAAAAGCCGTTCTAGTATAGTGGTTAGTACAAGTCGTTGTGGCCGACTAGACCCAGGTTCGATTCCTGGGAACGGCAACTTTTTTTTTTTCAAATCAAAATTGTTAAGATATACAAAACTGATTACAAACAACCTACAGCAGAAGATAGCAACTAGAGAAAAGATAACAAGACAAAAAAACCCAATAAAACAATCTAAAAATGTAATCCTTTAATGGGCATATCAAATGCCCCAAAGACCAACACTTCCTATTTGCTACAGGTCGGTGTAGCAGTGTGACCCATACGTGTTGACGTCCGATAATGCGCAAACGATTGGAATAAATCCGGTGTCGTCGTATTCATAGTAGTCGTCCTCTTGGAAGATACCATGTGAGTTATCTTCATAAGCAGCTGGCGTAGAAGTTATTGGCTGCGAGTGCACGTTGTGGGAGTCGCTTTCGTTAATGGAAACGTCCAGTTCGGAGTTAGTGGTGGCAGGCATGTTTAATGTGTGAGTGAGTGGCTTGTTAGGATCGGTGCGCAACAACATTGAATGGGGGGTGTGCGTTTTCCTTTTATATTGAAAAGTACAGGTGAGTCTTCTGGTCGGTTAGACGGCCCCGTTTATCCGCGATAAACCTAGAGTGCGCTGGAGTCATCCTGATTCACGCTGGCTATGACTCCTAGTCATAGCCAGCGTGTGTATGATAGTAGGTGTAACGTCTAGCTAGGGAACAGAGAAGCACAACAGTTTATTTGATCTGGGATGGTTGCCCATTCTTCCATTGGCATACTCAGAAAATGCTTAGAAAAGGCATTTGATCTGTGATTTTACACATTTCTTTATGCGCAGATTAGCTGCGTGCATTAGGTTGCGGCCGTTAAAGCCGTCGCAGCAACGGAAATTCACCCCATGTTGAAGCAGATGGGTAAAAATGCTTTTGCTAAGACACGCCGTGGTCACCCGTCAGCGGTCCGGTATAGAATCCGATTCAAAGAGAAGAACCGGCACTTCTCTCACAAAGTGTAACATTTGTTGTCAGGCTTGGGTACTTATGATCCAATTGAACCTCCTGATCCGTATTGAAGAAGCCTTTATACAGCACAACAACTTATTTTTGGCTTAGGAGTTTGGACTATTTATTGTATTTAACATTTCATCATAGAAGACAAGTGTATCCATACAAGCGTGACAAAACTTCTAGGATGCAAGACACTGTAAACTTAAATTTTGTATCGAAACGGTTATATTAAGGTTAGCTTGATTGGGTTCTTGTAAAGCGTATATCACTTGGAAAATTTCTTGTGTTATAAAAGTAGCTAGCAGCCTAGTTATTACAAGCGCTATAAAGGTCCTGGTTCAACAAAGGATAATTAACCATTTATTTCGTGAGGACAACTTTGTTTATCAAATAAGTCGTTAGAAGAATGCTGCACCTAGAGCAAGCACAAACGGAGCCAAAGCAGCTTTGACAGTTGCTGCACCATCGGTATAGGTTGGAACTTCCGAGGTTGTAGAAGGTTCAAGGGTTGCAGATGTTGAGACAGTGGTTGTCAAAGTGGAGGCAGAAAACACATCGCTGGATGATGGAACAGGACAATCATTGTCCTCATGAATTAAAACAGGTAACTTGACGTGGAAAATCAATGATTGACTGTTGACATTATTACCTGCATCGTATGTAATCTTACCATTGTCCATAGAACCGTTTCTTGTTTGGTAATCATTGTCTGAAACTAAAAGCAAGTAGTACTCATCGTCAGTACATTGCTTTGGAATCAAGGTCATACCTTCCCATTTTTCGTTGATAAGCATTGTGTCAACTTCACCACCGTTGTGAACGCCAAACTTAGCCAACTCATTAGAATCAAGCAAATCAACGAATGAATAGTAAGTGGCTGGTGTAATTGAAGAATTCAAAACACCTTCACGGGTGGCGATTTGGCCGCCTAAGCCATCGTATAAGCCGACAATATTGTCGGCATCTTTCAAAGACCAGATGTCAACATGCTTATAAATTGCTTTGGTACCGTACCAGCCACCATTACCAAAGTCCGAATCTCTTGGTAAAAGCAAAACAATGTCTTCAGTAAGAACATGAAGATCTGATTGAGCGGTTGAGTATGTATCCTCTTCACCTTCAATTGTTGCATTGTAAAGTGGTAATGGAAGAACGTATTCGCCAACTAATTCGTATGGGGAAGCAGTGTAGTCATATTTGAGCAATCTGATGTATTTACCAAAATCGGTATCACCACCATCTTGAACAGTGGCGTATTGCAAAGCGGTATATAAGTATTTGCCGTCTGGAGTGAAAGAAACACCTTCGAAACCACAATTGACAGTTCTACCGCTGTCATTTTCTTCAGGAACGAAACTGAGATCCCAACCTGGTGGATAATCACTAGAAAAGTTGATTTCGTCACCATTATGTGGAACAAAAGCTTGAGGTGGTTCAATATAATCAACTAAATGGCCTGAGCTGTTGAATTTGAATAAACCTGGACCATACTCATCACCGATCCAGAAACCATTATTGAAATCACCATCAATTAGCGCCATACCTTCGGAGTCCAATGAAAGTCTGGTGGTGGTGGTGCTGGAGTTTAAGTCATTACCCCATCCGTCACCATGGTAGGTCACCGCTGGAAGATCCTTACCGTTCCAGGTGACAGTGGTGTTACTGTCCAAACCAGTGAACGAGTAGCCGTTCATATCCTTCAGTAGAATGGTATCTTCATAGTTCCAGATGATATTAGTGGTTGAAGATTGCTCCTTTGGAGTGAAATCCACAGTGTATTTGTGGACTCTAGAGAGTGTGTTAACTGTACCGTCGAGATTGTAACCTCTGTCTGGTAAACAGTAGGCAGTGAAGTGGTAAACACCATCTTTGTCGACTGAGACGTCTTGGTAAGAAACAGAGGAACCAATTGAGATGGTTTCGTTGTACTTATCGACTGCATCAGACGCAACGAAACCGTAACCTTTCAAACCAAAGTTCTCAAAAACGTTACCATCAACGTTGACCTTGACGTCTGCGAAGACGTTAGAAAGCAGAGCAAGAAAGACCGCTGCTAAAAACATATTATGAAAGCAATTGCTAGTTACTACCTATACCCATTACTAAGACGCCAAAGCTTCTGTTAGCGTACATTGGTGTATTTATACCCGACGTAAATGTAGCTCAGTACTTGTCCACACAAAATTTTTCAAAAAACGGGATTGAGATATTATATAATTTGCATCCCATCTTAATTAAAGCTATTTTGTGGATTGGCAAAAGGGCCGGCACTAAGGGACGGCCCCTTTTCGTAAATTGACTGCATTTGCAGCAAACGTTAGCTGTCAATGCCATACTAGACTGCGGGCTAGCTTAAGGTTGCATGGGATTTTCATCGTGTGCTTCTACATTAATAAAACAAACTGCAAACTTTACTCTATCGTTATTAAACCAAATAATGCCGCTACTTCTGCAAACTATATTGCCACCGTAAATAATTTTTTGTCGTCGTCTATTGTTTAATTTATAAGTATCAACTGATTCCCAATTTCGATACCAGACTACAACAAATCTAGTTAAAGAGTTGACGTGTTGCAACCTAATGGATATTGGCAATGTAAATGCCAATGGGAACTACAAGTGTCTCCCATGTTTTCTTGAAAACTAAAAGATCTTTTGTTTCAGTGTTTTATCGCACAATGTAAACCTTTTCGAGGAATAAGATAAAGGACCAACAGTTTTCGGCATTAAAAAAACATCCCCCTCTTATTGAGTGGATAGTTAATTGCAACGGTGATTTTTCGATTGGATCCAGGCTCATTCGTTTTGGCAGAAGCTGGTTGGGTGATCCTTGGATGGTTAAAATAGTATGACACTATCGCAGTGCCAAGAACCGCCGCAATCTCTAACCCTTATATATTACATTTAGTAGAACGTAAAAATACAGTATGGAATTGATTACGTTTTTTGGCTAGTCAAATGTGGCAGACAGCTTATGGCGAGTAGATCAATGTTTTACAATCCAACTCCGGATCGCATCAGATCAATTGCACACTAGGTTTACTCTCTCAACACTACGCAGCTTGCCGAACTATTGCAAAGGTTGAAAACTGAGTAAGGTACGCGTTTTCAACCTTAAGAGTCTGGAGTACATAGAAAAAATTCAACTTTTAGAAAGTATTGATTTTCCATTTTACGGCTATAATTCATGTGTTGCACGAAGGTTGTGTGACATAAAGCTTCAAAACTTCGAGAATTATACATATTTACATTGATTCAATAAAAATGCATAGGGCACGTTAATCTGACGATTGAAGTAATTGTAGTTTAGTTATTATCGAGTTGCAATAAATATTCAATAAACAGCACTATTGGTGATCTAGATAAAAAAAGCAGCAATGACCAGCACTAATGGAGACAACAAACCAGTTTGAACAATCTCAGCGCCGGCAGTGAATGTAGAAACGGTCGTTTCATCGGCTTCTCTCTTTGTGGATGAGGTTGAGGTTTTCAATGTTGTCCCCTCGGTTGTCGATGCGGTTGGAGTAACCGATGTGGTTAGTTTCTCTGTGATATTGGCAGTTTGGGTGTTTTCTGTGGTGCTTGAAGTGACAGTTACAGAAGTCTTTTCGCTTTCGAAACTGGACGCAGTTTTACTTGTAGCTGAGAATTTTAATGTATCAGTGCTTGACTCGCATGGCACGGTGACTGTTTCAGTAACGCCATCAACAACGGTAGTCATTGTGGAGTAGGAGCTGGCGGAGGTCGAATCGCATGGAATGATGACTGTTTCAGTAACGCCATCAACAACGGTGGTGATTGTGGTATAGGAGCTGGCGGAGGTTGGGCCAGTGACATTTGATGAAGTTTGCTCATTAGAGGAGGAAATTGTTTCAAAAGATCCAGAGCTCACAGTTGGGGTTTCAAGAAGAGTAACATCGGTGAGAACCAACTGTCCATCGTTTAATAATTCTGTCATTTTAACAACTGTAGTAGTAGTGTAAGTACCGGTCCAGCCAGTGGCAGTTGGAGTAGGAACTAAAACTACAGTTTGAGATAAGGTAATATCATCTCTCTTGAATAAACCACCAACTGGCACAGAAATGGTACCGTCAACATAAGTAAGTGTTTCGGTGCTGGTTGAAACACCACTCCAAATGTAAATTGGAGTTGCATGTGTGTCCAAACTAAATTCAGAACTTGAACCAACATTATTAGAAGAAGTTGATGCGGTTGAAGCTTGGGAGAAAACCGAGTTTGATGAGTTAGCTGTGAGAAATGAAGTCTCAGAAGAGCCTTCGGTAGAGCTTGGTGCTGAAGTTAATAAAGAACTTGAGGCAAAGGAAAAAGAAGGACTTGTAAATTGGGAATTAGTAACAGATAATAAAGAAGTCGGAATTTGGGAGCTTGCTGATGAAGATGAAGATTTTGAGGAAGGTGACAAAGCAGAAGATGTGGAAGAAGCAGAGGAAGAAACCACAACAGAAGAAGCAATGGAAGATGCTGTAGAAGCAGAAGAAGAAACAGCAGAAGAAGAAACAGGACAGTTATCTTCATGGGTTAAAACAGGCAATTTGATGTGGAAAATCAATGATTGACTGTCAACATTAATGCCAGCATCGTAGGTGATTTTACCATTGTTCATGAAACCATTTGTTGTTTGGTAATCGTTATCGGAAACTAAAAGCAAGTAGTACTCATCGTCAGTGCACTTCTTTGGAATCAAGGTCATACCTTCCCATTTCTCATTGATCAACATAGAATCAGCATCACCACCATTATGTAAATTAAATTTAGCCAATTCGGTTGGATCAATGATATCAATAAAGGAATAGTGAGTAGCTGGAGTGATTGAGGTCTTCAACACACCCTTGCTGCTTGAAATTTGGTCACCCAAACCATCGTATAAGCCAACAATGTTGTCAGCATCTTTCAAGGACCATATATCAACATGTTTGAAAATGGCTTTGGTACCATCCTCACCACCGTTACCTAAGTTTGAATCTCTTGGCAAGAGAATGACAATGTCTTCAGAAAGGACACGCATTTCGGATTGTGAGGCGGTTTTGGTGCTTCCATCAGAAGTTTGATAAGTTGGTAATGCAATGGCATATTCAGCAACTAATTCGAAAGGTGAAACAGAAACATCGTATTTGAGCAATCTAGTGTTCATACTGTATTTAGACTTTTCACCACCATCTTGGACAGTGGCAGCTTGAAGGGCAGTGAATAGATACTTACCATCTGGGGTGAAGTCTACAGCCTCGTAACCATGGTTTGCTTCTCTACCACTATCGTTTTCTTCAGGAACAAAACTGCTATCCCAGTCAGGGGTGCTGTCACTTGAGAAGTTGATGTCTTCACCTGTATGTGGAAGAATAGCGTCTGGAGCTTGAATGTAGTCAACCATGTTACCGGAATTATCGAATTTGAACAAACTTGGACCATACTCATCACTGATCCAAAAGCCGTTATCAATATCACCGTCAATAAGCACCAAACCTTCGGAATCCAATGAAAGTCTAGTGGTGGTGGCACTGGAGTTTAAATTGTTACCCCATCCGTCACCACGGTATGTGATAGCTGGTATCTCCTTACCGTTCCAGTTGACAGTGGTGTTACTGTCCAAACCGGTGAATGAATCTCCGTTCATATCTTTCAATAAGATGGTATCTTCATAGTTCCAGATAATGTTAGGAGTAGAAGATTCGTCCATCGGAGTGAAATCAACAGAGTATTTGTGGATTCTTGAAAGTGTGTTAACAGTGCCTTCAATGTTGTAACCTCTGTCTGGCAAACAGTAGGCGGTGAAATGGTAGACACCATCTTCATCAACAGTAAGATCCTGATAAGCAACAGAGGAACCAATTGAGATGGTTTCCTTGTACTTGTCAACGGCATTGGCGGCAACGAAACCGTAACCCTTCAAGCCGAAACTCTTGAAAACGTCACCATCGACAGTCACTTGAACATCTGCCAAGACTTTAGACAGCAGAGCAAGAAAGACAGCTACCAAAAACATTTTATAAAGCGAGCGGAATTGTTTGGCTTCTAGAAGCTCTTGGCGAGAATCTCAACAGAATCATGGCATTCACTGACAATTTATACCAAAGCCCATTCGTTTACAAGATTAATGACTTTGCACGTGTCGACTATAGTTGTTTCAATGCTTTGTGTAGTCGTTATTTTGGGGACTAATCTTAACAGTTATGCAGGTGCTGAGAAACATTCCAGAAAAGGAAAGTCCACTAAGTAAACAAAGAAAAGAAGCACATAAAGAAGGCATCACTGATGCTTTGGAGATATGCTTTTGCAATTATTGTTGCGGCATACAAACACTTCTCTGAAGCTCGTGTCACGCCATTTCAGAAGCATCTTGTTAGTACTTTCTGCGATGATACACTGATGCACAGTGTACGTCAAGGGTAACTTAGTCGCGGTGATAATCGAAAACGTGCGTGGGTGTGTGTTCGCGCCGTGTTATTTTGAATACTAAGTGAACGCCTAGCATATCTACTAAGATGTGTGCTGGTAATAAAGCTCTCGCTCCGCGTGGTCTCACGCAGCTTTGCAGCACCTTACTATTGACCAGTTAAGATTTGGAGCATTTCTTGCTCATACACTCGGTGACAACATGCTCGCTAGCGAACGTTCCTCGAAGATCTTTCTCTATTTTCTTCGCCGTTCCTCAAAGGAAAGGTTCCATCAGTGTGGCGGGAGTAGCCTGCCCAACCGTTTGAACCTGCTTTCTCGCTTTCAACTAGGGCCGCAAAAAGGAGTTGAAAGGCCAAGCGTTTAGAGCTTAGCGGATTCCTCTAGGAAAATTTAAAAGCAGTTGGCTAGCGATGCGTTCATTACAGCGGCATGGTTAGATAGTAATTGGATCAAGTAAAAGGGAAAGACCCTGTAGAGACGTTTGACTACCAACAATTGATGTTCCTTTCCAATGTCATACAAAAGCGTCCACAACGGAAACATCCGAAAAGAAACTCAACGTTTTGTACTTAATTTGTCCTCCTGCTTGTGAATTCAAAATCAATGTTTCTACAACAGAAAGCTAGGCTCCTGCGGAGATTCGACCTTCTCAACCTTGTAGTATAAGTAGATATACGGTACTATATTTTTTCAGTTTCATCTCGCACATATTTCACGCTAGGTTTCAAAACGCATGGGTGCGCCCTCTATGGTGCACTTCCAAGAGATGTGCAGCAATGAGGAGGTGCACTTATTGGTTGCATTTCGTTTTCCACAGCACTTTAGCATAAATATATGCTCATGGGTGTCATTAATTGTGGTTTGCCAAAATCAAGCTATTGAGCAGAAGGCTTGCGTTGCGGTTACATTACCAGATTAGTCGAGCACAGGCGGGACATTGCTACGCAATTGCTATGCTTGCAGGCACATAAAAGATTTTTCTTTCAGTGTGGAGGCACCTGGCCAAGTTGAGAATACATTGCTAATGCTGTTAATACCATAAATGAAATTAATGCAAATGACATTAAAATTGGTCATGGTGATGGTGTTACTAAATGGAATGGGAATATTTGAAAATCTGATCTAGTTTTTACTGTCATTGGTTTTCTATTTTTTTACTATATCTTTATATATATATATTATATCTCATTTTTTATTTAAAATTATTATAAATATATCACTCCTGACACACTATAGACATAATTAGATTTATATAAAATAAATATGTGTGTGATCAGAAGACAAGTATAATATATGTAACTTGTACTTAATATATCCTCCTATATAGTATATATTATATACTTATATTTTATTCAATCACAGCATAGACGCTAGGAAAGGGCAATACAAAACACAGCTACAATTAAACACTTATCATAGAAGCAAGTTCGATGTTCATCTCCCCTGCGCATAATTTCCCTTACCTAGCAGCACTGATCAAGGGCTCCAAGTCCAGCTAATAATGAAATGCATGCAGCTATTATATACTACTTGGCGGCTCGCTTAAATATATTTCCACACTTGCTCAATGCTGAGCGTTTTTGATCTGAAAAGGCGTTTACAAAAGCTGAACGGAGCTATAGGTACGTTTAGTTTAGTAAAGGTGGTCAAACACAATACTATATTTGAGTTGCCAAACTTACAAAACGAAACAGATAAGTTGAGAAATCTTAATGTGCGTGTCTGATGGTGGAGTTTCTTCACTAACAGCCGACTGTGGCCTCATTACACACTCTGCAGACCGTTTCTTGCTCCTTTGAATTGAAAAATCTGGTAATATGTAAAAATACAAACAAGGGGCCAACGACAAACTGCTGATCCTAGAGTCTGCAGCTTGCATCAAACCCTTTTTTCGATAAAGCCCAGACCGGTAGACAAATATTTCTGTTGTAGCTTGTGCGATACTGGAGACAAATGCGTCAATGAAAACTGCAGGTCTAATCATTTCCAACATTAACTTGGCCAAGACGACATGTATTCAGCACGATGACACAAGGGTCAAAATTACATTACTATTGAGCCACTATTCTCTGCGAAAACGCCAGCTCAAATACCACAATGCAAGCTAGAGTTTAGGTAGCCATCACCCCGTCCCCCTTCTCGTTGGATAACGTCTGAACTGTAAAATGTCAAGGTGTCAACGCAACGGCTGAAAAATTATAACGTGCAAAGATCTTTAACCCAAATATAGGGCAAGCAAACAAAGCCAACATTTTTAATGGAAGCTTAGTCTTTCCTGATGTCTTCAACTACAATTCTTCATGGCTTCCACTGCCTGTTGTCAGTCTTGCCGACCAATATCCTACAATAGCTGATACCACAGAACTGAGGCGCTCCCCACATTTTTTTCATGTACTTAGGCGGAGTGAGAACAGATATCGGACTTTTGGGACCAGAGTTGAAGACACAGTATGGAGTCCACGGTGTGCCACAGCTGCCACATTAGTAAAAACATATTAGTAATCAACGAGTATAAATACCTATACATGGGAAGTGAAAAATGGTTAATGGATGGTGGTAGAGGGCATCTTCATAGGTAAAATGACATCGGTTACTTTAACTTCGGAAACTCCACAGACAACAAAGGCGGCAGTCTTTGACGACACGCCAATTGATCAACAGGTTGAAAAGTTGATCAGAAGCTCCCGGAACTTGAATATCACCAGAGGTGGTGGGTTTGTCAAGGCGCAGTTGGTTGCCGGCAGAGATCCACAGGGTGCTGAACTTCTACCTGAGCACAGCAGAAAAAGACTTGAAGACGATGGTGTTGATTTGAGCAAGGGTTATCCCGAAATCCCAGACAGATCCAAGATTCCAGTTTTTGTTGATCAGGCCTATGCTGTGAGAAACGAAGATGTACCTTACATAGAAAGAGGTAAGGGTGCAGATCCTGAGAAGAAAGCTCTTCTGGGCGCCGCCAAGGAGGTTATCAACTTGACCGACAAAATCGGTACCGAGATTGTTGGTTTGCAATTGGCAGACCTCACTAACCAGCAAAGAGACGAATTGGCCTTGTTGATTGCGGAAAGAGGCGTTGTTTTCTTCAGAGAACAAAAGCTACCTCCTTCTAAGCAATGGGAGCTTGGTGATTACTACGGTAACATTGAAAAGCACCCTCAAGTTTTGCAGGTTCCTGGGTTGCCTGGCGCCACCGTTATTTGGAACGATTTCTTGCAAAAGCGTGGCATGGAGTTGAACTTCGCCAATGCCAATCTATCAAACTGGGACAGAAAGCACCCAGCTCCTGGAAATCAAATTTGGCACACTGATTTGGTTCATGAGCACCAACCGGCGGGCTACACCCATTTACATTTGGACGAGGTCCCAGAAGTTGGTGGTGACACTCTCTGGTCTTCAGGCTATGGTGCTTACGACAAGCTAAGTGACGAGTTTAAGAAATTTTTGGATGGCAAGGAGGCTGTCTATCTTTCTGCGCACAACTACTTGAACAGGGACGATCCATTTGGTAACACTGTCAACGTTGAGCGTGTCCACCCATTGGTCAGAACTCACCCAGCTACGGGCTGGAAGTCCCTCTTTGTCAACAGAGGCTTGACCAAAAGGATTATTGGCGTTTCACCTGTTGAATCAGACATTATTCTTAACTATCTTTTCGATGTTTACGAAAAGAACGCCGATATTCAAGTCAGATTCAAATGGTCAACCAAACCTGGTTATGGTACCTCTGCTATCTGGGATAACAGAGTTACACAACACAGAAACGTTTGGGACAACGAGGGTAAGGAACCAAGACACGGTACCAGAGTTACTTCCCTTGCGGAAAAGCCTTTCTTCGACCCTGAATCCAAATCTCAAAGAGAAGCGCTCGACTTACCAATTCACAAGTGGAATTAGTTTATTTATACCTTTATTTATCTTACCTAGTTCAACACTTTAACTATTATTTATTTTTCAACTTATCTGGTCCACACCTGCTGAGCACATCTTAATATCTGATTTGCTTCACTTTCTGTTACCTTTATATTTGATTAATAAACTTGGATGATCGAGAAAGCGGTGATGGCAAGGAAGCGCAGCCATAGGCCAATAAAGTGGTGTTACAATTTGTCGTGCCAGCATTCCCAGTTAAGGCAGTTAAGTAATAGTTGACCGCCACAGGTGTGGCATTTTTAACTTGTGGCAGTAGTTGACAACAAAATGCTCTTTGTATAAATAGTTGAGGTAGTAACAAGTTTACGATCGCCAAGAATGAATAGTAGACAATCATGACTGTGTCGAATAACCCGTTTTCTGTCAATTCCGTTGCAATAATTGGTGCTGGTCCATCAGGTATTGCATCAACATACGAATTTACTAGAATTACAAAAAGTGGTAAGTCCCTTTTTGGAGAAAAGGATGTTTCTAAGTATGCAGATGAATTGAAATACAAGGAAGTTGTAGTGTTTGAAAGAAATGCAACGGTAGGAGGTGTTTGGAGTAGAAGTGTCTTTCACGAAAATAGCCCAGATCCATACTTGCCAGACCTGGATGTGTACGACGATCTTTCAAACCCTGAAAATATATACAGGAAATTTGACATCTCCAGCGAATTTGAGGAAGAGCTTGCCGAATCTTCCTTTGATAATCCTGTTATAAAGGATTTGAACGAAAAGTCTGAGAAAATCATTAGGCATCAATGGAGAGGCTCAGGTGCTTACAAAGATCTCTTTACCAATGTCACCAACCAGTTTATGCATTATTCGTTTGCGGAGTTGGAACCTGCGGAGTTGGATAAACTGAATACAAAGTACAAAAACATCCCAATGCACCAAAGCGCTGCCGACGTCTCTGATTATCTCGAGAAGGTCGTTGATGACAACGATTTGAGAAAACATATTAGATTGAACAGTAATGTGGAGCGTGTTAGAAAGCTTGGCAATGGTAAATGGGAAATTTTGGTCTCATCTGTGCATATAACCAAAGATGGTGGGAAACAACTAAAATGGTACAAACAACTGTTTGATGCCGTGATCTTGGCATCGGGAAAAACGGTTCCCTATGTGCCACAATTTGAGGGGTTACCAAAGTTCATCGAGCTCAACAAGGATGTCACCATCAGACTAGCCAAAAGTATCAAGAATCCTGACTTTTTACAGAAGAAAAAGAAAATTTTGATTGTCGGCACGTCTGTTTCTGCAGTTGATTTACTTCAATACGCTTTTCCAAGAGATTTGGACAATTCGGAATTATTTTTATCTAGGAGTAGTCCCATAGCAGTTTCGAGTTGGGTCACCAATTGTTCATATGCAAAGGGTATCATAAACAAACCTTTAATTGAGGCATTTTTGCCAGAAGAAAAAGCAGTCAAATTTGTGGATGGTTCTGTTGAATACGATTTTGACACAATAATTTTCGCCACTGGATATCAAGTTATCTACCCATTTATCGAGAAGCAACTTGTTGAACAGGAACCTAAACTTTTAGACTTCTATTTATACACATTTTCCATCGCCGACAAAACACTAGCTTTAGTTGGTAACACTTACACTGCCTTCTTTTTTAATAGAGCAGAGGCACAGGCTGCTGCGCTTGCTAGCATTTGGGGAAACTTTAAACAACTTCCAGATGTCGAAGAACAGCTTAGACAGAGCCAGGAAAAGTTACCACTAATTGCGCCATTGGTGACACAACTATTTATTGATCCATTGATTAATTTGACAAACAACAGACCACATCCATTTTCTATTAATAAGAACAAGTCTGATCACACAATATTAACAGCGGCAGGTAGTCAACATGTACAAGATCTTTGGGTCAACATTCGAGATGGTAAAGTCGATCCGCTGAAAGTACTTGAAGAAAATTAGATAGAGTGCTCAACTGCGAGCAAATATACAAATTTTGAATTTATAGTTCATTTAACATTTTGTGATTTTTATTTTGTATTTCTAACTAAATAATCATATCGAATTAAATAAAGAAAAGAAAAGAAAATTGGAATTCATAACTCCTCCGACTTGATGACACATTTGACTAAGATCTGACGAGGAGACTCCAGTCAAAATATAAACTTTACCGGTTAAAGCTTATACAGTTCATTTGAAGCTCGATCGGCCAAATTCTTCTTGAATATTTTGATTGAATGAAGACAAACAAGGTTTATTGTTTAAGACTGGCTCTGTAGATCTCGCGTTATGTATGCTAATTTAGGATACCATACAATGTTCACTATGTAAAGATTACTTGTTGATTGCCTAACTAGAAAAAACACTTGAAGATCCCGTTGTTGGAATTAGCTTTTTTAAGAAAAATCTTCATGAGCTCAACCTTTTAAAAGTAATATTGACTCAATAAATTGCATCAATCAGCATTATGGAAAGCTTAAAAAATTAGCAATACACAAATACTTTTTGACTTAAAAATACATTGTGGCAACGTCTGAAAAAGCAAACAATTTTGATTTAATTCTTGTTGCACTTATTTCTTGAGACTTTTTATGAAAAAACCCAATATTAACTTTAGATACGAATAGAATGGAAACAGATATCCGCAGTTTTTTTATTTACAAACTTAATGAAACTTTTACAAGCATTTTTACGAAAAAAAAACATTTTACTATCTTACTAAATTTCCACTGACTTTGAAAACAGTATGTAAGAGTCGCATTATTTTACATTTCCCTATAAAACTAAATGAAATTGTTTTTCCGAATTATTAAACTTAATTGCAAATAGTTATGTTGAACATAATGAGGAGAATAATATATCTAGAAATATGTGTGTATTCTGAGCTGCAATGGAATTAGTATATATTCCTTTAATAAATGTAGATTGGAAGTCTAAACTTTAAAGTCCAATAAATGTTTTATTTATAGTAAAAAAAATAGTTTCTAACGCATTCTATTATGTAAACATTTATGATATTAGAATACCAATAATAGTAATTTTACTCACCTTTCATAGTATTTGGCAGAGTTTTTACTATTCATCTACATCCATTATGTTCTAGAATGTTCAAATGTTTTTCTGAATTTTACAATAGTCTTCACACATCTCTTGATATCAAAATTATTATGTTTTAATTAGTTTGTTTAGTTTATGGATCCTAACACTGTCAAATGATATTGCTAACATGTCTTCAACGTTAAATTTTGTATTAACATAATTCAATCTAATGATTTTATTTTCAACTAGTTTTCAAATCTTGTGATATTTGATGTCAATATGTTTTGTACGTTGATTGAGTGTAGAATGAGCTGATAAAGTGAGTGCAGCATGATTATTAACACAAATATTAATATATCCTCCATCATAACCAATCCCAATTTAAAAGCTTATAAAATACACTTCTTCTTTGGCAGCTTGTGCAATTGCCAAATATTCTGCTTCTGTAGAAGAATCATTGTGGGTTCTTCTAGATTTGAATTCAAGTAACCATGTGTCGTTTAGGAATACGGTATATCCACTGTGAAAATTCCAATCTTGTATGTATAAACGTTAACCACAGAGAATTATTAAACCCAAAACTCAACATACAATTATGGATCAGATCAACAACTATACAACTTTAACTGTTTTCAATGTTAACCAAACTACAGCTAATGGATTCAATGTTTTCAAAACCTATGATTTCACAGCTGAATTAGCTCCAGCTATTGCTAACGCATGTAATGAAACTCTGAAGAAGAATGCGCCTGCTAAACTCTCAAAAGAAGGTACTGACTGGCCTAAATTCCTTTACTTCAAAAAATGAATTAACTTAGAATGTATTTACACATCCAATTGATGAAATCTTTGAAGCTGATAGCTTTACAAATCCTCAACCACTTTTGGTCAAGTTATTTGACAATGCAATTACTTTCTACTTTGACAAATCTGTATACACAGATCATGCCGTTTTAAATGATTTTGCTTTATACCTGGCAATAAAGAAGGTTTGGAAAACATTAATGCTAGCACCAAAGTTAAACATATTAGAAAGTTTGTTCCAGATCTTCCAAAATTAAATGCTGAGCAATTGGTTTGAAAGGCTCGGATCTTGAGTTTTTATGAAAAAGGTATTGCTTCAATTTTCAATTATGCAACTATTAATAAGGTTGATATGAAAAAAAGTTGTAAGTTTTTGGGAAAAAATATTCTATATACATGCAAATGGTAATTCAATTAATAATATTGCAAATATTGAACCAATTGCTATCTATGGTCAATCAAAGAAATTTATGAAGAAAATTCATTTAGGAAATATAGATGAGGATAACGTGAACATTCAAGAAAATCATAACATCAAGAAGAAAAATATATGTCATAATAAGAAATTTAAATTGAAGAAAAATGGTTAGAAAGTATGTATTGTACATTTTTCCATAAACCTAATCACATTGTGGACAGGTATTTTAAAAAACAAAAAGAATCCATCAATTTTCTTATTGATGAAGATAAATATAAATCGTTGATGATTCAGAGTTTGATTTCGATATTTCGGAAGTCAATTTTAAAACGAAGAAAAAGAATTTCTCGTTGACTACGGATCAACGACTCAAATTGTTAAATCCAAAGAGGACCTCACGTACCTCAGACTGAGGATTACTGAGTTAGGTAACATTGTTCACTCTTTGATTTCAGAATGAATCGGCGATTATCAATTTAATGATAATTTGATTTCTAAAAAATGTTTTGTATGTTCCAACTGCTTTGTATTTCTGCCTTAAAACTAGTCAAAGAAGGTTATAAGATTTCTTTGAACCAACAGCAGGTCGTTTAGATGAAAAGAGTGAGGATTTTTTTCAAAATCATTCATAATGGCAATTAATTCACGACATATGGAAAGAACTTTAAACATTCTATATTCAATATCACCCATGCAACTGAAAACGAAATAATTAAGGCGCATATCGCATTGGATCATTCTGGTTACAATCAACTACGTAGTTCATTAAAAGGAAAATATATACTAATTCCATTACTGCTCATAATAAACACGAATTCCTAGAATTTTCTATGGTTCAACAGATCATGAGTTTAAATTCTACAAAAAAATTGTAGCTTTTTTTCTTAAACGTTAGGCATTAAATCACTTTTTAAATACAGTTGAAATGATATGGAATCATTCAACAATTTTAATTAAAATTCACGATATGAAAAGATAATATAGAAGCTTTAAAAAAACTCATCAAAAAAGAAAGCAAAACAAGAGTGCCACTGAATAAGCTAATGAGTTGACTTTAACGTTGGAGTTAGCACCACTAAAATCAATGGAGTTGGTACTAATAATGTTCAAAGATTCCGAACTTGAAGTTTCACCACTTCCTGTAACTCTTGTTTGTTGCTCTTCAGTTGCAAACGAAGACTTGCTTGCAGATGTGGTTGTCTTTGAACTTGACACACTCAATACTGTAGATTTAGATTCTAAACTGACAATAGTTGCAGTGATCTCATCATCGGTGCCTGTGTGCACAGCAGTTGCAACACTTGAATTTTGTGGTTTGTCCACAGAGCTTGTAGTGATTGTTGTAAACTCACTCGAAGGTGGTGAGACAACGACAACACATGTAGTAACAGTTTCGCTAACAGTAAATACCGAAGTGACGGTTGTTGGAATGCCGGAACCGGAGGTGATAGTGATGGTATCAAGCTTTGAAGTAATTACAGTGGAAACACCATTATTAGAGCATTCTGGACAGGTGGTGATGACAGTAGTCGAGTTCTCAGTAACAACATTTGAGTTGACAGAGGTCGGAACAACAACAACAACTCCAGTGGATGTTGGCTTACCATTGGAATCGGTGTAGGTGGTGGTGTATGTACTGGCCTTGTCGCCTGAAGTCACAGATGATGTACCGTATGGTGAGGTTGGCACAACGACAACAACTCCGGTGGATGTTGGCTTACCGTTGGAGTCGGTGTAGGTGGTGGTGTATGTAGTAGCCTTGTCGCCTGAAGTCACAGATGATGTACCGTATGGAGACGTTGGCACAACGGCAACAACTCCGGTGGATGTTGGCTTACCGTTGGAGTCGGTGTAGGTGGTGGTGTACGTAGTGGCCTTGTCGCCCGAGGTAACGGAAGAAATGCTGTATGGAGACGTTGGCACAACGACAACAACTCCGGTGGATGTTGGCTTACCGTTGGAGTCGGTGTAGGTGGTGGTGTATGTAGTGGCCTTGTCACCCGAGGTAACGGAAGAAATGCTGTATGGTGAAGTTGGAACAACGACAACAAACTGAGTCAATGTTGCTAAACCATCAACATTTCTCAGTGTTGTGAGATAAGTTGTAGCCTTGTCCCCTGACGTGGAAGTAACGGTACTAAATGGTGTGGTTGGAACAACGACGACAACTCCGGTGGATGTTGGCTTACCGTTGGAGTCGGTGTAGGTGGTGGTGTATGTAGTGGCCTTGTCACCCGAGGTAACGGAAGAAATGCTGTATGGTGAAGTTGGCACAACGACAACAACTCCGGTGGATGTTGGCTTACCGTTGGAATCGGTGTAGGTGGTGGTGTATGTAGTGGCCTTGTCGCCTGAAGTTACAGATGATGTGCTGTATGGAGACGTTGGCACAACGACAACAACTCCGGTGGATGTTGGCTTACCGTTGGAATCGGTGTAGGTGGTGGTGTATGTAGTGGCCTTGTCGCCTGAAGTTACAGATGATGTGCTGTATGGAGAAGTTGGAACAACGACAACAACTCCGGTGGATGTTGGCTTACCGTTGGAGTCGGTGTAGGTGGTGGTGTATGTAGTGGCCTTGTCACCCGAGGTAACGGAAGAAATGCTGTATGGTGAAGTTGGAACAACGACAACAAACTGAGTCAATGTTGCTAAACCATCAACATTTCTCAGTGTTGTGAGATAAGTTGTAGCCTTGTCCCCTGACGTGGAAGTAACGGTGCCGAATGGGGTGGTTGGCACAACGACGACAACCTCTGTGAAGGTTGGATTACCGTCATCGCCTGTCAATGTGGTGGTGTATGTTGTAGATGTCAAACCTGAAGTAGTGGTGACGGTGCCGAATGGGGTGGTTGGTACGACAATAACGACTTCTGTGGAGGTTGGATTACCGTCCTCACCTGTCAATGTGGTGGTGTATGTTGTAGCTGTCAAACCTGAGGTGGTGGTGACGGTACCAAATGGCGTGGTTGGCACAACGATGACAACCTCTGTGGAAGTTGGATTACCGTCATCGCCTGTCAATGTGGTGGTGTATGTTGTAGCTGTCAAACCTGAGGTGGTGGTGACAGTACCAAATGGGATGGTTGGCACAACGACGATAACCTCTGTCGAAGTTGGATTACCGTCATCG
>JAKTTM010000048.1:0-34897 GCA_030581435.1 Saturnispora quitensis
TAGTATGTACTGCATATCTGTGATCATACGTTAGCAATATGTATGTTGTAAATTATACTTCACATTAAACATCTTAATTAATAACTGAGCAATACTTGATTATCACTTATTTTGACAGTTTCGATGTCATCGGTGCTGAAGTATGCTAGGTACAAAGTTACTATATTATCCGATGCCATGGTGGTAATTTAATTTTATCTCTGCCTTTGTATGGGGGACAGCTAGCATTGCGATTACGCTACTTTCTTAGAGTAGCAAATAAATGAATCTTTTACGTAGGCGTGCCAAGGTAAAGCGCAGGAAAAAAGGGTTCCTTTCCGGTTTAGCGATGTGGTGCCAATTTGCAATCCACTGATTTACCCAATGTTTTTTTTCAAGCTTTGTTGATAATTATTATTTAAGGTGTAAAAATATAAGTTATAGGACCTGTGAACAACCAACAATTCACTTTTTATGAAAAGATTTTTTTCCAGCTTCACATGAACTTAAACGACTAAAAAAGTCGATCAAAAAATAAGTCCCTCCTTCCGGGATCGAACCGGAGACCCCAAGATTACTTAATCAATTACAGTCTTGTGCTCTTCCAACTGAGCTAAAGAGGGCTTTCTTGCTCATCAACAATGCTTAACCTTTATATTGCCATAGTTTGTTGAGAATTTCAACAATTTTGTAATTTGGCCAGCTTCAAAAATGCCAAATAAGGGGTAATTAATGATGAAATCTGTGTAAATCAAAATACTGACTGAGCATAATGTCGAAGATAACTAATTATACATTACTATATTAGGTGTATGATGAACATTTAACAAACAATTAAAGTTACATTGTTATTAATAAGCTTTAATAAGTTAAAATAAAATATTACAGAGATTTGTTAATGATGAGCATAAGACATAAATACAACAATTATTTACAGATAAACCATAGTGTGTCGGTGATGTAAATAATTGCCGAAGTCATTCGTGACCTTAGTCTTATTAATCAGGAAACAAATCCCTTTATCCGAAACAATATAAATAGTCGTCATAATTGACTTTATATTTATTTTATATTTACTTTATAAATTAACGGTTTAGTTTTATACTTTGGATTTGTTACATAATACATGCAAAGTAACAATAAGATGTCAAAGATTTCGTAAATATGAACTACTCATGTAATAAGCTGAGCATTAGCACATGAATGTCATCATACGACGTGAGTCATATGATATTTATCATACGAAAATATTCAGAGTAAACATTAGATCTCTTATTATATTGACTCATTAATCCATTAAGTCCAAATTAGTATAAATAGCCGCTATAATTAATCATGTAATAAATTTATATTTAATTTATAATTAACGGTTTGAGTAATAAACTCTGGATTTATCAATTAAGTATTTCTCAGTTATTAATTTGTCAAATTATGAATGAAATTAGGATAAATCTAACAAATCCAAAGTATAAAACTAAACCGTTAATTTATAAAGTAAATATAAAATAAATATAAAGTCAATTATGACGACTATTTATATTGTTTCGGATAAAGGGATTTGTTTCCTGATTAATAAGACTAAGGTCACGAATGACTTCGGCAATTATTTACATCACCGACACACTATGGTTTATCTGTAAATAATTGTTGTATTTATGTCTTATGCTCATCATTAACAAATCTCTGTAATATTTTATTTTAGCTTATTAAAGCTTATTAATAACAATGTAACTTTAATTGTTTGTCAATGCTCATCATATACCTAATATAGTAATGTATAATTAGTTATCTTCGACATATTGTGAAATTCATAAAAACATTAGAACATTCTGGAACATAATAGATGTGGATAAACAGTAAACTCCTGCCAAATACTATGAAAGGTGAATAAAGTTACTATTATTGGTAATCTATTTCATGAATACTTACACAATAGAATGATCTAGAAATATTTTATTTCACTATAAATGAGACGTTTATTTAACTTTATAGTTCAGACGTTCAGTCTACGTTTAATAAGCAACTATATACTAATTCCATTACTTCTTAGGATATACACAAATTCCTACAATGAAATCTATGTACATCAAAATACTGACTGAGCATAATGTCAAACTATGAATTAAATTAGGATAAATCAAGTTGGACTTTATCTGAGACTTTAATTAATTAAGCAAATTAAACTTTATCAGCTATCTCAAGCCAATACAAATTGGATTACCTGATTCGATTACATACAGTTACCTAAAGTGTTGATCAGACAATAAGATGTCTTCTTTAAGAGTTATTCTCAGGCATTAAATGCACTTCAACTCTGAATTACATTATCCAATTAGTATCAATTAGGAAATTGTATCCTTTAGGATTGCTTTACTCATTGTATTAAAGTTTCACTTGTCTAATTCAGATAGTCTAGGACCGGAATTACAGTTCATGTTCTAATTTAGATTTTGTGTATAAAAGGCCTTTATTTTACCTTTTGCTTTATAATTCTTTTTTAGTCTTTTAATCATTCAGAACATAGTTTAAGACATAATACATGCAGGGTAACACTAAAATGTTAAAGATTTCGTAAATATGCATTGCTCATGTAATAAGCTGATTATTAATACATGAATGTCATTATACGACATGAATCATATGATATTGGCCATATGAACATATTCAGAGTTAGTTTAGATTTTCAAATATATTAACTTTTTAATCCATTAAGTCCGAATTAGTATAAATAACCGTTATTATTAACGTTATAATTACTTTTGTAAAAAACCTATATTTTAGTTGTTTTAAAAAATATAAAGATAACTAAATAGAGAGGAAACAGTAGTTCCTTTTATGGTAAAATATTGATTATATAAATAAAGTGTAAATAAGGATTAGCTTGTATTTTAATAAAGGAATACACATTAGCGATAATTACTCCAATAGACATGATAGCAACGGAACGAATTCAAGCATACTGTTGCTCAGACGTATTAATGCAGGATGCATGTATTGTATTAATGTGTTCAACCTTACATGTAACTCTTCATTGTTATGTACATTAACGTGTTCTGAGTGTTACATGGTTAACTTAGTATGTACTGCATATCTGTGATCATACGTTAGCAATATGTATGTTGTTCTTTATACTTCAACATTAAAAATCTTAATTGATAACTGAGCAATACTTGATCACCACTTATTTTGACAAAAGTGTGGCAGTTGCTCTTTATATTAGAAATGATATTAGAGTTTAAGTCATCTATTAAATAGTAGAATGAATTACTGTCTTGATATATGTCTTGCACATTTTTTAAAAATGGCAAAGTAAATATGCTCAGTGATTTCTCTTTTTATTTCAACAAGTCATTAATAAATTTGGCGTATCGATACATATACATATACAATGTAATGCAAAATAGGAATTTTAGCAAAGGTTGGCTCATAATTTGTCATACCGGACGACACAAAAATTTAACTATTTGTCACTAACTGGCTTTCCATTTGTGATGCACATCTGATGAAATTGCCTGACGCTCGTATCATAAGTAATATACACAGTTTTAATTTCTGGTTTTGTTTCAAGGTTGAATTACTCAGCAAAATGATGTAGTTTTCAATTTACATCTATATTTTTGTGTTTAGTGCAAAATTGTAAAAAAGCAATAGCATACATTATGCAGATTCAATGTTTACAGAAAACCACAGCTGTTGAGGATAAAGGAACGCCTTTTGCATTACAAAAAGTTTCATTTTATTAACAATTTGCCGCTCACCTATTGCTATCGTGCGAATGTCATATATATTGTTCGTTCACAAGCAAGTAGGATACTAAATTTCTTAATCTCTGTGTGAACACTGGGAACTTACAATTTGTTGAGATTTACATTTGGTTTATATATGTAACTGGGGCATGAAGCACACTCGTTTACTGAACAAAACGGGATGCGATTAATCCAGGTTGATTTTTATACGGCAATCAAAGCAAAGAAAGCTACACCCAATCCAAAACTATAGATTCGTCGTTGCACGTTTCACCCAGAAGCCACCACAAAGGAAGCAAAAAGTATGAAACGCTACTAGATGTCTTGGATCATTGGCAAGATGAGAAAACCTCAAAATGCTGATTGCTGATGAAAGAAAAAAGCATCAACAAGAAGGGTGAAAATTAACACCAAAGAAAATTTTTTATGTTTTGCGAGAAGGGCACAGAAGCACAGAAGCCAAAGTATCCCAGCACGGGTTTTGTTTTTTCTTGAACTAACAAGAATGGGATCAGTTTCAGACATTGATGAGCCTACAAATGTAGGCGATGCAGTAGACGTTAGTATGAATGCCGATGAAGATTATGCAGAAAATGGTGAGGAAGGAGGGCAAGAAAATGATGATGATTTAAACAACATGGATTCTGCAATGGATATTGATATAGAGGAGGAGGACGATGATGATTTGGAAGATGAAGATAATGAGGAAGAGTATACACCTATTGAAAACTCCAATAATCATAATGACGATAACAATGAAGAAGACGATGAAGCTCCAAAGAATAACGATAACAACAACACTAAATCTAAGAATAGCAAAGGTACAAAATCTAACCTTACAGGGAAAAGAGGTAGGCCTAGATTGAAGGAAGTTGATGAACTACCAGAGGATTACGAGATTGCTGACGATGAGATCATAACCCCGGACGACCCCAAAGGAGATTCAAAAATTGATGCCATGGGAAACTTGAAGGGGGGGAGACAGTTTAGAGTAAAGAGTTTCAAGCTTCCAGGTAAGGGTGATAAACAATACGCCATCAGTACCGATGTTGCCAGATCAGTCGGTTATAGGGACTCGTATTTTTTGTTCCAGAGGCATCTCCGGTTGTTTAGAGTCACTTTAACTGAAGAGATGAAAATGGAACTGATAGCCACCGGTATTTTGCCTACGCAATTCAAAACAAGACAGGCTTATCTGGTGGCTGTGAGATCAACGTTTAAAGAGTTTGGCGCAAAGGTCATAGTTAACGGTAAACAAATAATTGATGACTACTATGAAGATGCTGCTAGGGCGGCGGGTGCCATTGAAGGTGCACCGGTGTCCTTAAACACAGAGTTTTATTCCACTCCTACAAACTCCAACCCAGCATTGATTGACAAGCAAAGGAATCTGACTGTATTGGTAAGCAACAACGTTGTTAGTGATGGTGAAATCAGTTGGATGCATGATCATGCCATTAAAACTCGTCAATTTGAATCAATGATGTTATTTGATAGATCAGAGGCTCTAAAGGGTAAGGTTCAACGGGATGTTTACACTGGGCTCAACTTTGTTCCGGATTTTACTCAACCTACAAGGGCACATTGGGAAAAGATTAGCGATGACTCTAGCAACATGAGCGTGGAAACCATTCTCATAGGCCACAACATCCAAAAAACAGGATTAGCTTCTGTACCAACAGAAATTTTTGATGATTGTGTCGATGAAGAGACCAGAGCTGCTATTTTACAACAACAAGAATATGAACACATTTGATTGTATCTCTATATTCCCTTTGTATATTAATATTGTTAACCATAAAATGCGAGGTGGTCACTTTGTCTTGCTCTGGTTCTTTTAAATTTACGCTTGACTCATCGTGATGTAACATCAATAAGCCATATCCACTTTTTTGAGTGGGCACCTTGAGCCATATTTTTGAGGTTCTGAGTTACCAATTAGAGACATTACTGGCAGGTAGTGTGGCAACAACATAGAGGTACAAACAGCAACTTTCTTTTAAGAAGCCAAGTGTCTGCTCTTTCAACATATTTATGGGTATTATTGAGAAAACATCTTTGCATTAGTATCTTGACACCTTTCTATAATAATATTTTCTAACTAATTTATGAAATCAGAAGAACTAAAGTCCTTTTCGACGAGCGAGGAGAAGTTAAGTTCAGTACAGTCAGTGGTTTCTGGGTCACTTTCAGGGCTAATTGTGAGGTTTGTCATTGCACCTATTGATATTGTCAAAATTAGGCTTCAGTTGCATCCAGACTCTGTTCGGTATTCAGGTGTTTTCTCAACCATCAAAACCATTTACACCAATGAAGGAATCCGAGCATTTTGGAAGGGTAATCTTCCCGCCGCAATGATGTACATCATATATGGTGGCGCCCAATTTTGGGCTTATAACAACATGCTGAAAACTTGGGAATCGTTTACACCTAAACGATATTCTGAAAACACAATACTCAAAAATATGACCATAGGTTTTACTGCTGGGCTCTTTGCTACAGGTTCTTCGTACCCTTTTGATCTGTTGAGAACAAGACTTGCTTCCAATGATGGGCAGGCATTCCGATCGCTTCTATTTGAAATCAAGAGCATATGGAAGGAAAAAGGAATCAAGGGATTCTTTGGGGGTTGCTTAGTCAGTATGTTTTACGTTGGTGGAATGACAGGCATTAGTTTTGGTGCGTATTCAACTATCATGCGTATTGGTGAGTCTGACAATTGGGGTAAAATTTCATTATCATCAATAGCAGGCGTCTCCGCCGGTACCATTAGTAAAGTTTGCGTTTATCCACTAGATATGATAAAAAGGCGTCTTCAGATGATCAAATCTGGTAACAGTGATTTACTAATACAGTCCACCAATAGAAGCCGTGGTCAAGTTTCAGCAATTGAAATAGCTAAGAGTATATTGCAAAAGTACGGTGTTAGAGGTCTTTATAGAGGTTTGACGCCTTCGTTGATTAAAAGTGTACCAGCAACTGCGACTTCGCTTTGGTGTTTTGAATTCTTTTCTACTTGCTTCAGAGAATATAACCATAAAATGTCATCGGAATGATTTGGTATTCTTTTCTCTACTATAGATATCATGTATATATGCTGTAGCTTTTTAAACTATTTACTTCGTTAAATAATATTACGTCAGATTTATTTTTGCTTTTTTGGATGATCTATAAACATTTACATTAATAGGACCACCCTGTCAAAAATGAGCTTTGTTCTTCACTTTCATCTTGTTTATCCAACAAAGAAGTCCACGGCTCAAATTCAAGACCAATTTCACCTTTTAACTTTTTAGTTGATTCTTGCTCCAAAAGCTTGCTGTAACTCCAGTAGTAAAAGTCTTCCATGTTATATCTCTGTTTATAAAACACCTGTGTGAAAATCTTGACCAACGATGAAACATTCGGATGATAGTGATTCAATAAAGTAGACATTTCCCATAGAGATGAACCAAGTGCATTGGCTTTAGAAGGCTCAGGCTCATTGGCATCGTAAGGATCAACATAGTTGACATCTGACGTTTGTGTATGGATTAATAACATACATGTTGGATGCAATTTTAATAAATTGTAAATGAAGGGAACACAACATACAATACCTGAAGGTGGAGCAGATAAACATAATCTTGCCAATCTTTTGATGAAACTTGCAACTGTTGAAGCTGGTAAATGTGTTGAGCTCATGAATAACTCCAGTAATCTAAAAAATCTGGCACTTTGTTCTATGTGCAAAAAGTCTGACGTTAAAACAGCATAAAGATTTTTGTAGAAATCAGGATACTCTAAATTATTGCTCTTCATCAATTCCCATAAACCATTCAACGCCAAAATTGAAAGTGTAACTTGTCTCTTCTCAATACCATAAGCGTATATACTGGAAAGAAAGTCCAACAACCTTTGTGGCTCATTCATATATGGAATGATTCGCTTATGTAGAATATTCAAAATACCCTGATATTCATTTATACCCATTGGTAACGAAATCATTTTAATCATAAATTTTTCAAAGTTTAAATTAAAATAATTGATTGCATAAATGGTATTCTTTTCAGCATTTGTCGCCCAAAGATCCATATCTAAGATTGTATCTTCAGATTCATAAAGCTCATTCAACTTCAACATTGTTAAGATTTTTGATATAATCAATTTGACTTGTTGTTCATTCTCTTTGTTCACGTCTTCAATAATTGAATCTTTCATTATGAGAAAGAAATAGTACTTAAGATCCCAGTATTTATTGAAAAACATCTCTTGGAATTCCAACAACAGATAGTCATCAATTGTGAAATCGGTTTCGTTGATATTAGACACACTTCCACTAATCAATAATGCCATTATAATATTCTTATACAGATTAACAGGAAAATATGGCTGACCTTTTTCAAAACCATTGTGAATTGATTCTTCACGAATAAATTTCATTAAAACTTCAAGTATATCTAATTTCACACTCGCAACTGTTTCATTCTCTATTTCCATGGACCAGATCTTGAATAAAATATTTTGAAATTCTTCGTATTTTCCTATAATCCACTTTGAAACAGTTCTTTGGTTTTCTGATTCGGATTTAGTGATTCGCAGATACCTTTTGCTACAAAATGTAGCAAAAATTTCGTAAATTTCGTTGACGATAAATCTTATAAGTACCATGTTTGATTCATTTATCTGCTTCGAAAGTGACTTAAGGCATTTTAACAATTTTGTCAACTGATTGTAGTTTGTTGGAGATTTTTCAATAGCATGACGTATTTCTTTGATTTCTTTTGCAGACAAAAAACTTCTATTCTTTTTCACAGAAGCCGTTTCAGGTGTATTGTTTCCTTTCTTCTTCTTTGCACTCACCATAGATATCCACTAGTTATACAAAGAAAGACTCAAATATCAAAATTTTTTTTCTGGTTCAAATTTTTTCATTAGCACAGCCGAAGTTTTAGCATTTTCTACATCTCTTTTACAACATTCAAATTATTTGAACTGCAGTGATTTGGTGAACGTGGATGAAGCTAACGCTTTAAATGACACCGCTTTTGTATACTCACTGATAAATTAAATAACTGGCTGCCAGAAACTGAATTTAAGAGGCGTAATACCTTATTCTCAAAAAAGGTTATTGCATCATCCATCTCTTTAATTTACGATTTGAATTATTACTATTTCGGACAGCTACATGATTGTATACAACTCCATAAAAGTTTAATCAACATTGATTTTTGGAATTTCGAAGTCTGAGCCCATCTCTTCGTCTTCTGACACAGGCAAAGAAGCTTCCTCATTTGTTTTTGAGGTTTTGACATCCACAGCAGGAGTCACTTCAAAGACAACGCTCTTCATTTTTTCAACACTTTCTTTGTGATCAGAACTAACCTCTAAAGTAGTGTATTGAGTCTCAAACTTGATTTTCTTATCTTTAATCTCAACTTTTTCCTCTTCAAATTTCCTCTTTAAATCACTTCCAATATCAACCTTTTCTAATTCGACTTCGTCAATAGCCTTTTCCTCAACTACCTGTTCTTCTGCTTCTTCTTCTTCTTCTATTTGGCCTCCTCTTTCTCTCCTTGATGAAACACCTAGCTGTGGAATCAGAGGCAATCTTGGGTTCATAAGTAAACTGACAATTTCACTTTGGCTATCCTCCAAGATCGAAACAATCATTGGATAAGCACTGATTGAACCTTTAGATTTACCAGGAAAAAGTGCAATGTATTCTAACAATTTCTTATCTTGTTTTAATCCACCATTTAATGCATCCAGAATAGACCATCTAACAATAGCGTTCAGTTTACCTGTGCTTAAGTCACATTTCGTGACCAAAACCTTAAAAAGGTCTCTAATAATAGTCATGATGTTTTTACTGGTGTACTCTAAAAATGATTTTGGAGCTGAAAGGTAATCGGAAAACGAAATTGTTGACTTTTTACCGTTTTTCTTTTTTAAGGATTGCTGTTGCAGTGATACCGAAGATGATGCACCTGCAGTAGGAATTGATGTAGGACTCGGCAGCTGAAATGATTCGGTGAGGATAAAAGATGAGTCAATAATACGTGTTAAAATCGACATATCTGACCATCTTTCAGTTAAATTCAAACACTTTGACGTCAAATCAACGATTAGACTGATGTTATCCTTTGACTTTAACAGCAAGGCCTTGTTAACATGAAGCTTACCGTTTTTTGCAACAACAGGAATTGAGGAGTCTAATGTTGCTAGAATGTCGTACATGTGATGATACATATCAGCTGAAAATATTTTGGTAAAGTTGATTAGCGTTTTCAGTGAAGCGTTTTGAACACTGAGTAGAGAATCATTAATAGCATTATGAAGTTCATCACCTCTAACACTAGCTTGAATGCTTGTCAATGTTGGTAAATTTACCATCAAGGTGGTTAAAGAAATCAAATCACCGATTGGAACAGCAACAGTATTAGGTGTAGAGATTTCAAGTTGAGCTTGAATCGAAAGTAACAACAAACATATTCTATCAGAAGCTTGTCGAATACTTAATGGATCCTCGTTAACATCAATGTCTAAACTTCCAAATAAATACTTATGATTGTTTCCTTTTTGAGATTCAGATGCTGACGCCTTCATTTTACCTGTATAGACAGGATTTGAATCCAAATCGAGTAATGATTCGTACAGTGTTAAAACAGAACGCAGCTCAACAATTAAATTGTTCATCCTTTGACTCCATTGCTCTGATATATCAGTTCTCGACAAGTTGAAAGATAATGCTGCTAAGCATTTTAAGGAGCTGGTTAAAACTGATGAACTCAACTTGCTGATATTTTCACCACTAGCCAAAATAGCGAGTAACTCCTTTTCTAGTTTAGCTCCAAACGGTCTAAAAGTATTTGAATGGCACAAAATCAACTTATACAAAACAGGAATGACTTCGTTAGGTGAAATTTTGACTAATCCAACTAGTCCACCAATTATACCACTGATTTTAGGGGTTAACACTTCACGAGTGAGATTAGCCTTTCCTCTAATTCTATCCATAGTAAAATCAAGACTTTCTATAGTAGCTCTCAAGCAAATCATGTCTTGTTGTGAAGGATTTTGCTCGTTTGCAATAAAACACTTGGACTCCAAAATTTTAATCAAACCAGCGATGCAGTTTGTAATGTGACTGGTATTAAGTAGAAGGGCAGGATGGCGAACTACTAGTTGAAACAGCCTGGTAGCTCTCCATCTAATTTGCGTGTGGTTAGAACGTAATAAGGTAGTGATCCTTGTCAAAAGAGTTACCTGCTCAACGTTAGAAGCATTTGAAATGAGATCAAAATCGCACATAAGCTCACCTATAAAACTAAGAGGCACTGATTCAATCCTCTGATCATTAAGCAAGTTCAGCAACACATTCATCTTTACAGGTAAAGTTAACTGTTAACGTCTCCTATTGATAAAAAGGAAGGATTGAAAATTTTTTTATCAAGAAAAAAATACTTGAAACTGAAAAGTAGATCTTTCTTCTTTAGTGAAATACGACAATTTGTGCTTTTAACACCACAATGAATATTTTATTGAACGAAAACACCACTAACGATTCCTTTATCACTTACAGTAATTTAGGTGTGAAATTACATTGTGCTATCACAGGTCCCGTTGATGTCAGTCGAACCAAATTTGAAGATCCATCAAAACCATATTTCGATGTTAGTATAATACCATCCACAGGCGTTTCAACAACACAAGAAGTTGCATTGGCATCACAATTGAGCAAAATTTTAAACGAAGTTGTTGATTTAAGGTTTTATGCTAGAAAACAGCTAACTGTTACGCTTCAAATAATTGACCAGCCTAAAGACGAATGGAACACATTATTAGTCGACGTTGTCAACGGTGTATATTTGGCTTGCTTGAGAGCAGGAATCAAACTTTCTTGTAGTTTTTGGGGAACCAAAATGATGATCCACAACGAAACAACCATTTCAAAATTTTCAAATAACGATGCCATCTGTAGTGTACATAGGGCTATCTGGGGTATCAAAAATGGCGTTTTAGATCAGCTGGTTTTTCTTGATTCCAATGGAGAGTTTGGAGAGAGTGACGTTTGGAATATTTTAGATGCATCAGGAAAAATAGTCGAAAGTGATATTGATCAAGTAAGGGACATAGTTAAAGCCCAAGTTGCCAAAGAATTAATATTCAAATGATTTATCTCTTTTTGAATATGTCAATATATTACATTAAAACCTAAATTAAATAAATGTTCAACAAAAACAATGTTAATATGAGTGTATAATAATAATCCTTTACTTACAATCTAAATCTATAACTTCAACTTTTCCAAGTTTGCAATAGTTGCTTCCAAACCTTCTATTTCCGCTGTAGTTTTACCCATGTTTTCTTGATTTTTGGCTTTAGCAACATCAGATGCCTTGGCCTCATAGTCTGGTGCACTCAACACCTTTTCCAAATTCTTTAATGAACCAAAAGCCTTTGCTAACTTTTTGTTATATTTAGCGATTTCATTGTCAATGTCGATCATACCCTTAACTAAAAGGTGAACATTAACATTTGGAATAACAGCAGCTAAAACACATCCTGATGGAATATCTTCAACGCTTGAAACAACGGAAACAGTATCGACAGCTTTAATCAAAGAAACAATAGAATCCCTTTGGGAGTCAGCAATCTTATGTAGTTCTGGCTTAGTGGCTTCGATGAAAACTTGACCGTTTTTAGTGATACCATATTGAGCCAAAAGAGATCTAGCGCTCTTGGTGATTTCTAAAACTAATTCATAAGAGTCACAAGCATTTTGGTTGTCATATTCAGAAACATATGCTGGATATGGAGCCCTGATGATAGTTGGAATAGACTCCTCAGTAGAACGACGTGGTAAACGTTGCCACATTTCCTCTGTAATGAATGGCATGAATGGATGAATTAATTTCAATGCACCATCGATACAAGTGTACAAGGTATCTCTAACAGACTTTTGTTGTTCTTCAGTACCTTCAGTAATCAAATACTTTGAGTTCTCAATGTAAACATCACAGAAATCGTAAAGCCAGAAATTGTAAATTGAAGATGTGGCTTCGTAAAAGTCTCTAGCTTCCATAGCTCTGTTGACAGTTTCAGAGGTTTTAGTTAACTTATGTAAAATCCATTGTTCAACCAATGATTCTTTACCAGACAAACCAGCCTTTGCAGGTGGTACATAGTTGTCACCCAATCTCATCATAACAAATTTAGTTGCTTGGAAAATTTTATTACAGAACTTTCTGTAACCAGCGACACGCAAAATATCCAAATTGATATCACGTCCACCGGTGGTGTAAGCACATAACGCAAATCTTAAAGCATCTGTACCACATTGAGGAATACCATCTGGATAAGATTCCCTTTGACCGAGCTTGGCCTTTTCAATTTCCTTCTGATCAATATTACCAGCATACAATTGTTTATGCAAATCTTCCAAGCTAATACCATTGATGACATCAGATGGATCGATAACATTACCAAGTGATTTGGACATCTTTCTACCTTGAGCATCTCTAACCAAAGAATGACAAAAGACTTCTTTGAATGGAATGTCACCAGTAAGCTTTATACCAAGTAGGATCATTCTAGAAACCCAAAAAAACAAAATATCCCACCCAGTTTCAAGCATAGACATTGGATAAAATTGTTCCATATCTTTGGTTTTTTCTGGCCAGCCAAGGGTAGAAAATGGCCACAAACCAGAAGAAAACCAAGTATCTAAAACATCTTCATCTTGGTGTAGAGTGAACTTTTGGCCACAGAATAGCGCATTGGCTTTTTCTTGAGCCTCTTCCAAGTTACGGCCAGCAACCCAGTACTCTCTATTGTTTTTATCAGCTTCAGTAGTTTCACCTTCAATTTCAACGAAATAAACAGGACATCTGTGACCCCACCATAATTGTCTGGAAATACACCAATCTTGGATATTTTCCATCCATCTATAAAATTCCTTTTCGGAGGATTCAGGTTGTATGTTAATCTTACCTTCTTTAACTGCCTTAATGGCTTCTTGAGCCATATCCTTTTGAGCAACCCACCATTGTGGTTTCAAGTAAGGTTCAATAACGTCACCAGATCTAGAACAAATTGGTAAGGTCATTTCATTACCTTCTTGAGAAACTAATAAACCCTTTTCTTGCAATTTGTCAATGACAATCTGTCTAGCATCAAATCTCTTGACACCTTCATATTCACCACAATTTTCGTTCAAGAGACCGTCGTCAGTGAAAATGTTAACAAATTCTAACTTATTTCTTTTACCAGTTTGATAATCATTGAAATCGTGACCTGGAGTAATTTTGACAGCACCAGTACCAAATTCCATGTCAACAGCTTCAGCATCGGTAATGATAGGGATCTCCTTATCAATAAATGGATGTTTAACAAATTTACCGTGCAAGTGTTTATATCTGGAATCATCTGGGTGAACTGCTACACCAGTATCACCAAAGATAGTTTCAGGACGGGTGGTTGCAACAACCAGCTTTTCGTCAGAGCCAACAACAGGGTATGCAAAAGAAGTAAGAACACCAAATTGAATTTTGTCATCGTAACCAGGAACTGAAATCATAGTATATGGAGGGACAGATTTGTTATCGACTTCTAAGTTAGAAAGAGCAGTGTTCAACTTGACAGACCAGTTGACCAATCTTAAATCTCTGTAAATGGTTCCATCGTCAAAAAGTCTAACGAAAGCTTCAGTAACGGCGTTTGAACGCGATTCATCCAGTGTGAAAGCTTCTCTAGTCCAGTCATAAGATGCACCCATCTTTTGAAATTGTCCCTTGATTCTTTGTTGGTAAGAGTCTTTCCATTCCCAAATCTTTTCAAGAAATGCTTCACGTCCATAGTCGTGTCTAGTTTTCTTTTCCTTAGCCCATACATTCTTTTCAACAACAGACTGCGTAGCAATACCAGCGTGGTCAAAACCAGGAACGTAAAGGACGGTTTTACCCTTCATTCTATAGTACCTGACAAGTGTGTCCTGAATAGAAACGGTCAAAGCATGTCCAATATGAAGCGCACCAGTGACATTTGGGGGTGGAGCAGGAATTACAAACGCACCCTCTGGCTTTATTTCGCCATCCTTAGTGAATTCAGGTTCAAAGAACCCTGATTTGACCCACCACTTGTACCAAGAGGATTCAACTGCTGCAGGATTGTAAGCAGAGAAAGAAGGGTCATCCAATGGAAGCAAGATCTTCTTTTCACCTGGAACAGTCTTGTCGACATATTCAACAACTTCAGCAACAGGCTTTTGTTGCTTGGCTTTCTTTTCCTTGTTCTTTGCAGCATTAGCAGCTAATGCGGCCTGTTTGGCCTTCTTGGCTTCGAATTTTGCCAGCTTTTCAGCCTTCTTTTTCTCCTTTTCGATTTCCTTGGCTGTCTTTTCACGTATTTCAGACATGGTGCGTATAAATCGATGCGTAGAACCTGTTACTCTTCGTAAAGGTAGCATTAAACGGCAAACTTTTATTGAGTCACTTTTTTCACTCAAAATTTCACTGAAAAGTTACTAGAAGAAAAATCAACACATGGAAACGTGTCACCAGGTGCACGGGTTTTTAGGATAAATAAGCGTTGTTTGATTAGTAGTGATGAACAGAGAGTTATTAGTCCTTGTTGGTAAGTACTGGAAGGACTTTAGTACCATTGTTTCGATAAAAAATACGAAATTTCCGTCACTTTTGATCAGTATTTTTACCAGATGCCAGAATAGTAGTCAGTTTCAAGATTATATCAAGACCGTAGAAGACGTTCCAGCACATTTGAAACTTGCGTTGATGATGTCTGCCTCTTTAATCACAGATGGAAAAGATATAAATTTAAAAGATGGCCAGAGAATTGTTAGCTTGGCCAAAGAGCTCTCTGGAAAGGCAGAGTTAGACTCGCAGTCGATAACAGAGTCAATATCCAGGGCTCCCAATCTTTGTGCATTGTTAGGTAAGGATCTAGCAGCACAGGTTTTGTTGTTGATCGATTTAGAAACCCTTTGCAAGGTTCCGCCAGCTAACTTGCCTAACAAAGTGCCTTTGCTAGAAGAATCAGACTTGATCAGAAACTTCTCACCCAATGAGAAACAGGCAATACGACAGTTCTGCTCTAAGGCAATTCTTTGTGCCCGTCTGGATGTTCAGTTACAGAGAGACGATAAGCTGGGGCGGAAGTGGAGATCGGAAATTGAAGAACGACTTAACAAATTCAAAAAGGCGCCAGAGACCAAGGCAGTTAGACCGCTGGCGGTCCCATTGGAAGCCAAATCTAAAAAGAGAGGTGGAAGAAGACAGAGAAAGATGAAAGAACGCCTACAGATGAGTCAGGTTGAAAAACTGCAAAATAGAGTTGTCTTTGGTGAAAGTGAAACAACGAAAATTGTTGGAGATGAAGAGATTGGAATGGGTCTGCTAGACCGCAAAAGGGTCCAAAACGTTCGTACTGTTGCCAAACCTATAAGAGAGCCGCAGGAGGATAAAGAGGCCGGTAATGACAATTTTGAAAGTGATTTGCTGCAGTTTCTATAGATCAAAACGCCTAAAGAGGCAAAACGTCAACAAAAATTAAATTGTCTTCTGTCAACACTACTTTCTTTATAAGATCTCTACTGAGAGATGTCTTTTATAGGTAATATATTTAACAAGAAGGATGTGGACGACTTGTCCAAGGATGTAGGATCATTGAGTTTTACTCAGAGTCCCAAAAGAAACCCGGATGCTATGTCAATCTCTTCGAATTCGCCAACTAGGTCGCCTGTGAATAAAGAAAACAAATATCCAAATACACCCCAAAGATACGGTAACAACATCGCACTGTTTGGTGCATCGAGACTTGATAGAGAGTTTTTTACAAAGGCCAATACGGCCAAAACAAAGAGACTAGTGACCGTGTGTCAGATGTATTTTCTGGATTATTACTGTGATATGTTCGACTACGTTATCACCAGACGTCAGAGGATCAACCAGGTTGAACAGAAACTCAACATTTCAGCAATATCTCAAGATGAAAAGGCAGCTGCTTGGACGGATTACACACTCAGGGAAAGATCATTCCTTAGAAAACGCAGAATCAAACCTAAAAATAAAGATTTCAATATCATCACACAAGTTGGCCAAGGTGGTTATGGTCAGGTTTTCCTGGCTAGAAAGAAAGATACAAAAGAAATATGTGCATTAAAGGTGCTAAATAAAAGGCTGCTTTCAAGAACAGACGAAACAAGACACGTGCTGACAGAACGTGACATTCTAACTAACACTCGTTCTGAGTGGCTGGTCAAATTATACTATGCTTTTCAAGACGTTGAAAATGTTTACATGGCAATGGAATTTGTCCCTGGTGGTGATTTTAGAACACTTTTGAACAACGCCGGTTGTTTGATCCCCCAACACGCTAGATTCTACATATCGGAAATGTTTGCTGCCGTCAACTCACTTCATGAACTAGGCTACACCCATCGTGATCTCAAACCTGAGAATTTTCTCATTGATGCCCGTGGACACATCAAGTTGACAGATTTTGGTCTTGCTGCTGGTACTGTTTCTACTGAGCGTATTGAATCGATGAAACTACGTCTTAATCAAGTCAAAGACCTTGAATTTCATCAAGCACAAGATCGTTCTGTCTCGGAAAGACAGAGACTGTATAGGTCACTGCGGTCAAATGATATTCACTATGCCAACTCTGTTGTTGGATCACCAGACTATATGGCTTTAGAAGTCCTGGAGGGTAAACCATATGACTACACAGTCGATTACTGGTCTTTAGGATGCATGTTATTTGAGACAATTTTAAGTTACACTCCCTTCTCTGGTAAATCATCGGATGAAACGTACGCAAATTTGAAGAGATGGAGACAAGTTCTTCGCTGTCCACGTTATGATGATGGAAAGCCTGTCTTTTCTGACAGAACATGGCATTTGATCACGAAGTTAGTTGCAGCACCTAATGAAAGGCTACGTTCTTTCAAACAAATTATGTCGCAACCATACTTTGCTGAAGTTGATTGGATCAGCTTGAGAAACACAATTCCACCTTTCACTCCACAATTAGACGATGATGAGGATGCAGGCTATTTCGATGACTTTACAAATGAAGCTGATATGGCTAAGTATAAAGACGTTATGGCAAAACGGGCACATGATGAGCACCTTGCAAATGGCACGATTGGAGCCGGTAAATTTGTTGGTTTTACTTTCAAGCATAAAGATGGTAAAAATGTTGGCAAAGATGGAATTTTGGATTCAATCTTGATTGATCTTGATTCTAGTAACTCTAGACCTTTTGATACTTTATATTGAAGAATAATGTTTTCTAAAAGTATCACATTCACTTTTCTCAAATTCAATACCCCGCTCACAGTTTTTCCAATTAACTTTATTTTTTTGATTGATTAGAACAGCTACGGTTTTACGTGCAAAAAGATTATCAACAGGTTCTGTCTCATCTAAAGCCAATAGAAACCTTGTTAATCCCTTATCATCATTCAAACCAAAATATATGTAAGGTTTACTATTAACGATATTCCAGAAGTTTTCCAAATCGCTATTTGGCTCGAATTTATGTAAGTCGGGTCTCGTTTTACTCAACCCCTTTTTCTTAGATACCTTTATATCGTAATCAATTTGTTTTTTGATGGTTTTCTCCAACGCTGATGCCTGAGATTTTAAAATTGGTAAAAACTGTAAATGTGCATGAACCTGATCTTTGTTACTAGTTTGCCACGTTACCATCGCAAACGACTTTGAATTTTTGATCGTCGACTTAGTTGAAGTAAACATGCTGATAAGATTCGTCTCATAAATTTTGTATTGTTTGTAAAAATGTGAGTCTTCTAATGGTCTTGGAAGTATTGGAGAATGTTCAATTGGGACAATCATTCCATGCCCAATAAAGCCCTTGCCATTATCCAATCCTAAAGGTCCCTTTGTGATTGAAATGTAACCATTTGGTGATTTATCCACAATCAATTGCGTTTCAAACTTAGGATTAGTGGGGCAAAGAAAACACTCCTCAGATGTTATAGCATGAAGACGTTTTTTGTTAGGTAAACTTTGATTGAAATCAGCTTTTCTCTTCTGAATTTGAAATAATGGAGTTGTCGATATTGATGAAATATCATCTTCAAATGGTAAAGAAAAAGCATAAAACCATCTGCCAGTACCTTTCTTGGCTAAACTAATAAATCTGCACACTCTCCCGTTTGCATTGAAGGGTTGACGTTCCAAAAAAGACGAACTTTTTTCATTTCCACTTGCAAACCAATATCTTGGGACTTTTTCAAGAACAACATCCAACTCCATTGAAGAGAACTGAGTATTTTGCTGTTCATGTGCAATTGTTCTTGGCCAATTTTCAGTGAATAAAATATCAACATTTTCTTCAACGTTCTCTAAGCCAACCTTGATTGTTTGCTTTCCCGTACTAATCGTGTGGATACCAGAGTTACCAAGCCCAGTTGGATTTATACTAGATCCAAGACAATATATAGGTATCCTGGTGCTCAAGACGCCGTCCTGATTGGAGAACGTAGAAAGACAAAAACACACTTCGATTTGAGACTTCTCAACTTGTTTATTGACCAACCTCACAATAGTATCCAGTGTTTCACCTTTTTCTGGATTTAGTACCAATATTCTCATTGAATAGCCTTAGTCTTGTGTCAATATTCGACTATTAATAAAAACTAAAAGGTTCTCCGTGGAAAAATAAAATTTCCTTCCTTCTCTAAATTGTTCTTGACACTCAAAATATTATCTGTGTTCTTTTGACAGAAAGACTAGTTTGTCTATCCAGATACCGTATACGTTCAGTGGGTCTCAAAACTCGAACGTTTTTGTCCTTTAAAAAGCGAAATCTTTTTTGGCAGTTTGTATTTCAATAAAAAATTACTGAAACTTGACTTTAAAATTAGTTTCAAGTTTATTTGAGACCTGTTGTATCGTTTGTCGTATCGAATCGACACAAAATTTAGTATACTTTTCCACCAAGCAAATACACGCTTATCTGGGAGCATGTTAGCTGAGCTTAGTTTACTAAAATTGTTACGTAAGCGAAATTCAAGTTTATCAACTTTTGTTTATTGTTCTGATCTTTGGACTCTTGATATTTAGGTGGGTATCGAGTGACGTTCCAGATGGACCAGATTACAGCGTTGATAACCAGTTTGGGAAACTGTGTTGCCACTGAAATCGAAAATCCCGCGTTAGAGTTTCGACGATTGAAGTTGCTATGGCAGCTGGTACTAGGAATCGAAGAACCTTCGAACTCCATCGAGCTTCTTATTATTAGCAATACTCTCTTTGTATTAATATCATCGGAAAAAGATATAGGTGATGCTAACTTTTCAAGATCAGAGGTAGAAGCTTTAGATAGACAGAGCGGCACGCAAGATGACGCTAGTTTGCTGATTGGCGTTCTAAATAAAGTAAGGAAAACAGTCTACCTTCATGCCAATCTAGTTTCTAACGCAAATATTGAGGAATACATTGCTAGTTTACTAGCCAAGGATTTAGAATTAAGATTAGATAACAGCGAAATAGACACTGTATTTGATTGCGAAGATAAGATATTAAGAGATTGTTACAAAAAAGGTTTAGCGATGCTTTTAATGGCATTCAATGAGAACGATTCAAAAACCCATATTTTGAATTTGCTAATTAGTTCAAGTAAAAATATTGTTAGTGCCTTCCTGAAAGCCAGAAGAATATCTTATATGATCGAAATGGATTTAATAACTGACTATCACCAACAGATAATAAGTGTCATGAAATACATATTTCGGAAACATACTGGTTATGATGAATTGATCAACAGTTTTTTTGCTGAAAATCCAATATTTCCATTGCTGAGAGCAACAAATGAAACAACTACATTGTTGTTGAGGAAATTAGAACTTCCTTTGCTGCTCAACATTATTACTCAAATGTGTCACGCAGAGAAAGAAAAAAATACAGAACTGCCTATCACAATGGAGTTCATGCCTCAAATATTAAAATACTATATTGATTCGCTAGCAGAGGAAGGATACTCTAATGATGAAATTGAAGAAGATTTTTATGTCAAAATGATTAAAACATGTACTCTCAACTGGGTGGACAACGTCCTCGATACAAAAGAGTATTTGAATCAGCTGATTGATTTATCTTTAGTTCCAAGTGCAATGCCTTATGTTTTCCATGGTGTCAAGTTGCCAAACATTCACATGAGGAGGGCTTTGTATAGCCTTAAAGAAGCTATTCGTTTGAAAGATATTTTTTTCAATGGATGGCTACAAAGATCTCGGGAATTGCCTGTATTGATAGAAGCAGAAATAATGTGGAATGAGAAATTGACTAAACAGAAGTGGAATACCCTAAAACACGACTTTCAACTCATAATACAAAACAATCGCTTGGCAAATATGCATTACAGAGAAGCCACTGCATGTAAATATCTGAGTACATGGGTTAGCAAGTTAGAGAAGTTGAATGAATTAGAATCATTTATTACTAGAATCCGCCTTCAAAGCTTTTGGGAAAAATGGTCTTTGAAAGTTTTAGAGCTAAGGGAAAACGAATTGGTAAAATCAAAAAAGATATCAATCAACAAGCTCAAACTATATTTTGCCAAATGGAAGAAAGCTAAGGAGCGGCAATTTCTAGGTAGGCGGTTACAATTTCAGACATTACAAAAAGTCAGATTTTTCAACCTTTGGTCATCAAAAACATCTAAAAGACACGATCTTCTAATAACCTCGAACAAAAAATATGAGAGAAACTGTAAAGCTACTTATTTCAATGCATGGAAAAGAATGTCGGAAACATCATTGTCAAAACTACATGAGCTTAATTTACTGGAAAAACGTATACAGCAAAAAAGAATATTTGATATTCTTCAGCATAAGACTAAGTTGAATGAACTCTTGAAAGAAGCATTAATCAAACGTAATTTCCTAATGACAAAATGGATTTTTTCTTACTGGACAAGCATTTCAAAATTATTTCGACAAGGAACTAATTTTAATAAGAAGACAAGCAACTCAATACAAGCAAATACATTCCATAAATGGAAAAAGCAACACGAACTGAATAAATCAGCCGACAGCAAATTTATGACAAGAAAAATATCACACGCTCTGTATCTTTGGCGCTTAAAGGTGCAAGAGAGACAATTTATTCGCACAATAGATGAAAGAATTCTTGGAAGAAACTTTGTAAACTGGAAGTTGAATACCGTATTTTCTAAAGCAACATACCAAAAAGATATCAAGTCAAAAGCTATAGTGATGGACAAGTGGAAGAACAGCTTCAAAAAGCACGCCAATATGAAAAGAAAATCAGATGACCTAAGAGCTCTTTATTTAAAGCGACTTTATTACACAATTTGGAAATCTTACAATGAACTGGTATTAGAGTTGAGCACTAAAGAACTTTATTTTCAAAACAGAAGTCAAATCAGCAAAAGCGTCCTCAAAAGATATTTAAGCTTTTGGAGATTAGTAGCTTTGAAATCTGAAATTAGAGCAGAGGATTTGGAAAAACGTGCAGATGAGTTTATTAAAGGAAAGCTTCAAATGTTTTTTAATGTTTGGAAAGAGAAAAAGGCGGTTTGGGATGAAAGTAGGACGAAAGCATTGGACATTTATCAAAAATCTATTTTCAGAATCATGTTGAGTATCTGGCTTCAAAAATATGACCGAACTTTGGAAAATTTAGAAAAGTTACAGGCGTTACAGGATAATACCGATGTTAGCAATATTAAAGGTATTGTTAGTAAATGGGCGATGAAAATGATAAAAAGCAGAAATGATGAAAGAAAATGTGTGGAGTTTATAGCTCGATGGGACAGAAACAGAAAACGAACATTTTTGGAACTGTGGAGAATGAGACCTTCATTCAACATGGACATAAGTCCATTTGATGACATCTCAGTGGTGAGCACTCCAACACCGACAGAAAAAATTGCCGCTTTCACACCGCGTCGTACTCCAAGGATACAAAAAAGTGAAGCTTCTCTTCTTCAAAGTGTTGAAAGAGTTCGTCGACGTGAGTTGGCAGAGCGATTGGAAAGGTATAAGATTAGGTACTAAATTCGATATTTATACTATGTAATATTAAATTAAAAAAATGACTTTTGGTAGTGAATTTCATCTAAAAAAGAAAACTTATTAAAACTAATTACAAATCTTATAAATTGATAGTTTTTGGATGTTTGGCAGTTTGAAGATAACAAATTCCCATTCCTCTTCGTCGCCTGCTTCGTGCTCAATAATGTCAACAATGGATTTGACAATACCCCAACCATTATTCAATGATAGGTTGATTTGGTCAGCTAAGTGAGATGTCATTTGGGTGGTAACAGAAGCAACTGTGTACTTTGAGTTTGGTTGACGAGAAACAAAACCAAGCTTCATGGATTCACATTGAGCTAACAGAGCTCTAGTGGTCCATTGTGATATCTTGTTATTATTTTTCTTGATTTCGTCAACCATAATCAGACCAGACTGGAACTTTGTGCACCAATCGTTTGAATCATATTGATTTAAAGCATGAACTGCAATCGGTTTACCATTGATAGCTGCATCTTGGACAGTACGAACAATAACAGGAATAGATTCTTCTTCGTTATGTGGTAAGTCGTATCTGATATAATTGTACGCACGATTGATAGTTTCCCTAACAGGAGATGCAGTATTGTACTTTACTGCTGCAGATGGACTCAAAGAAGTAGCCAAAAAGCTGTCATTGATCAACTTCGCTTCTTGAGACAACATAGTGGAAGAGTTAGCTTCATTTGGTTTACTATCATTTGGACCATTGAAGGTATTTTCGTCGACCTCAATTCTCATAGTATTTGGTCTCTTGTCAAAAAAGATTGAACCATCCCTCTTAGTAATTTTGATATCCCAAGAATATTGGGACTTTGATGCACACATTATTTGGGCAAGGATTTCATCAGTAATGAAAATTTTAGCTTTCTTGTCTGCTGCAAGTGCTTTGATGACGGAGTCTTCGTTAGTGGTTTGGAATTCAGTAGTCGCAGAGCTGACCACAAGAGGAGTAGGTCTTGGATTATCGTACTTCTTTACATATTGGTGAAGTTCACCAGCTTGAGCAACAACTTCAGATTTAGAAACAGTCAGATTAAGCTTACTTAACTTATTCAATTCGAATTCACTGACCTGTTTCCAATTTGATTCAACCTTGATAGATGCTTCACGCTTGAAAGCAGGTTCTTTGGCCCATCTACTGTTATTATTGTTAAAATTTCCTGTGTTTGCTGAGTTGGAACTATTGGAGTTGCCTGAGTTACCTGAATTACCTGAGTTGTTAGAATTTTGGGAAGTTGATTTCTTGTTTGCATTTCCAGACTTGTTATCGTTACCAGAATTAGAACCAGAACCAACAGCAGCTGCAAATCCTGATGGTCTCTTTTTCTGCTGTTTCTTGGTTTTCAAGACAGTGTTGCTATTGTTGTTACTGTTATTATTAGCATCCACTTGGTTAAAACCCAAATTGTCCAAATCAATCCCAAACATCTTGGCAACAGATGCACCATATGCATGAAACTGGTCCTTTTCTCTTCTGTTTTTGTTGGCGTTGGCTTGTGGCTGTTCTTCATTGACTGCACTTCTATCAGCAATCTTACCCAAACGGTCTGTTTTCAAAAATGGAGCATATGGCACGCTGTGGAATTTCAAACTGTTAGGGGTTTTGTCAGTAGGACCCCATGGATCGGTCACTGGATTCAAAGTGGATAGATCAAAAGTAGATGGCATTGTTATCCTGTTTGGTACTGCTTACACTAAGAAGTTGATGATCCTTCCTCTGGAAAATTTTTCATCTGTGCTCATTGCCTTTACAGCTGGCAAAAATTCCAACCAAGCTGAGTGGCGTTGCTAGCTTCTTTGCTAGCATAAAGTGAAATGGAAGCAGTACAAGTAGACATTGGGCATTTAAAGAAGGGTGAGGTGTCCCTAGGAACATCAATTATGGCAGTAAAGTTCAAGGACGGTGTCATTCTTGGTGCAGACTCGAGAACAACGACCGGAACCTACGTTGCTAACAGAGTCACTGATAAATTAACACAAATCAAGGATAAAATCTGGTGCTGTCGATCGGGCTCTGCGGCAGACACACAAGCTGTTGCAGACATTGTAAAGCAGCATTTGGATATGTATGAATCAACCAACAGCGTAAAGGCAAGTCCTCATTTGGCAGCATCATTATTCCAAGAAATGTGTTACAACAACAAGGACAATTTGACAGCGGGAATCATCTGTGCAGGATTCGACGAACAAGAAGGCGGTAAGGTATATACAGTTCCTCTTGGTGGTTCCCTGCATGAACACGAATATGCAATTGCGGGTTCAGGATCTGTCTTTATCTACGGTTACTGTGACCAACATTACCGTCCCGACTTCACTAGGGACGAAGCCGTTGCCTTCATCAAAACAGCACTTGCAGAAGCAATCCGTTGGGATGGTTCATCCGGTGGTGTCATCAGGATGGTGGTGCTAACCGAAGGCGAAATTGATCGTCTAATCTATTATCCGGAATCATTTTAAGCTCTTTTCTCCGTTTTTCTCTTTGTAGTTGTTATATACGCTTAAAAACATCAATTTATATGTTATCATGATTGTTGTTTACAACTCGTTGAAGTCTAAAGGGCCATTGACGACGAATCCGCCAATCACTGGTGTCAAAACAACTTTCTTGGCTTTGGACGACGTTAAAACCCCTGCACTTGGTCTTGAAATAGTCGTATATACTCTTGTTTATGAAAAACACGTTGAAAAGATAGTATACATCTCCAAGGCCGACACTACAGGTTTATCACCATCGTATGCCAAAGTTAAAACGACTGCTTTGCTGGAATGGGTCTTGAGTCTATCACCATCTTCACTGCTAGAGTCTTTGTCAAATGTTGAATTTCAAAGTAGTGATGAAAAGTGCCTACAAGGATTAGCAAACGAAAAGTTTGTGTCACATACTCATTTTGGCCTTAATGTTTTACTGCAACGCCATCGCTGCAATCCAGCTTCTTTGTCACCGCAACTGAGAGTAGAAAAGAACCATACAAACTTACCTGAAATTGTCAAAACAAAAGTTATACTCTTCACTCGTCCAGAGCCCCAGTATTTGTTTCCAAAATCTCATTTGAACAAAGAGAAGCATCTTCTGGATGGGTCAGGTTTGCTAAAATGGTGGTTGCGAGTGATTGACGGCCTATTCGTCAACATCAAATCCAAATTCATAGATATTGTGGGAGCAGAAGCTAATGAGGTGCAAAGGTTCATTCAGCCAGAATCACAATGGCAAATAGGTAACATATTTAGTAGCTCAATTGAGCATTCAAGAGCTGTTGATTATGTTCCTTTGTTGCCGGATGATCCAAAAGGAAGGTTTTTGGAGCATCTAGTTGTTGAGAATCGAATTTCGAGTATAACATTAGACCAGTTTTGGACAGAATTATCTGCAAGACAAGAGTTTCGGCTAGGTATTACAGTCGGATTGTTGGGTTTTGAAATCACTGAACCCAAAAATAATTGGCATGATTTATCAAACACTCAAAAACTACTTAAGAAGCAATTCTCGAAGTACAAGAATGTCATTATTGATAAAGAATACCATCGAAATGGTGACTGGAACTCTTTATATGGAGAGTTGTGCAGAATATTGCGGACTGATGCATTGCCAACTTTAGAGTTGAAAGTAAGAGAAAACATTCAAAAGAAGTCATTAAAAGCGAGAGCCAATGTAAATATGATTAATACATTACAGCCACGATCTAAAAAACGGAAAACGAACTGAACTTTTGCAAGGCTCAACAAATAATTGAAATATTCTATCCAAATTAAAAGCCAAGAAGTTCAAGTTAATTTACTAATTAGTTTATTGTTGTTTAGATATTTCTATTTGCACGAACCAATTATGCTACAGGCCATACTTTGGCTCATATTGGTAAACTAATTCAAATAAGAAGTTGAATTTTTTAGCAACTCCCAAGTAAATGCTGAGATTATTAAACAAAAGTTTGGATTCCATTCTCTTTAATTCAATAATAGTTTTATATAGTTTTCAAGAAGGAATACAAGTTGAATATAGTGATCAATCCTAGATCACTTAATTAGTGAAGTGGTAATGGTGGTCTAATACCAATAAGCTCAAAGATAAGTGAATCAGCTTATATGTGGTTCATGTATGGGCGTACCTTAGAGGAAGTATAGCCTAATCAAGGTGTTTGTTGATTGTATATAATCTCAGGTACCCATTTTAATTACTTTAACCAAGTCGATAGAATTTGAGGTACCTATTCATAGGAGTTGTTGAATTTAAAGCTAATTTGATTCAGTAAATATACAATAGACTCACCATGGTGAGTGATAGTAAAAAAATTTGAATTGAGGCCAACAGGAATCGAACCTGCAACCCTTCGATCTGGAGTCGAAAGCTCTACCATTGAGCCATAGCCCCATTCATGTTTTGTTACGAAGTAAGAACAACTAGTCACGTGAATAGACTTCCCGCTTAAATTGGTGAATGAGCAATTGGCAAAATGGAGAAGCCTCTGGCACTTAATGGAAAGCGTGTCTAGTAAAGGATTTAACAGTATCTCCGGCACGAGGTTCTGTCGACCGAACACCAGGTGATCAGGAGATCACAAGTCAGATGTTTTTATATTTGTTTGATAAACCAAACAATATAAAAAGCTCACAAAATACCTTTGCTCATGATATTTATATTTATGAAAAACTAACTTTTATATTGATTAAAATCGATACCAATTCTACAAACAACCTAGCACGGCTTTGTAACATGTTTTAACAAAGCCATTGACATATACATCCTCAAATTTAAACTTTACAACTAAAATTATTTTGTAACAAATCCAAAGTATAAAACTAAATTATTAATTTTTGAAGTAAACATAAAGTAAATATAAAGTCAATTATGACGACTATTTATATTGTTTCGGATAAAGGGATTTGTTTCTTGATTGATAAGATTAAGGTCACAAATGACTTCGGCAATTATTTACATCACCGACACACTATGGTTTATCTGTAAATAATGTTGTATTTGTGTCTTATGCTCATCATTAACAAATCTTTGTAATATTTTATTTTAGCTTATTGAAGCTTATTAATAACAATGTAACTTTAATTGTTTGTTAAATGCTCATCATATACCTAATAAAGTAATTTATAATTAGTTATCTTCGACAGTAAAAACCTATATCTTAGTTATTTAAATAATATAAAGATAATTAAATAGAAAGAAAACCGTAGTTCCTTTTATAGTAAAATATTGATTATATAAATAGAGTGTAAGTTATGATTAGCTTGCATTCTATTGGAGGAAAACCTATTAGTTATGATTACTCCAATAGACATGATAGCAACGGAACGGATTCAAGCATACTGTTGCTCAGAGTATTAATGCAATATGCATGTATTGTATTAATACATTCAACCTTACATGTAACTCTCCATTATTATGTACACTAACGTGTTATGAGCGTAACATGGTTAACTTAGTATGTACTGCATATCTGTGATCATACGTTAGCAATATGTATGTTGTTCTTTATACTTCAACATTAAAAATCTTAATTGATAACTGAGCAATACTTGATCACCACTTATTTTGACATTTAATGTGTGAAATTATAAATTATGAAAAATCATGTTGGACTTTTTCTGTGACTTTAATTAATTAGCAAATTAAACCTTACCGGCTATCTCAAGCCAATACAAATTGGATTACCTGATTCAATCAGATACATTACTTGAGGCGTTGATCATGTTAAATTCTCTAAATAATACTCAAACTGTTACTCTATAAACTATTACATAAGGATTACAAATAAAAAGCGACACTTCGCTCTTTTATAGATATTTGCGTTTACAAACTCTATACGCTAAACTTGCTTAGCTAACCCAATTAGGTATTTACCCTGTTCTGTTGATGCTTATATTTGACAAATCCAACAAGAAGATGTCTTCTTTAAGAGTTATGCTCATGCATTAAAAGCACTTCAACTCTGACCTACATTATCTTTTATCTAATTAGTATCAATTAGGAAATTGTATCCTTTAGGATTGCTTTACTCATTGAATTAAAGTTTTACTTGTCTAATTCAGATAGTCTAGAACCGGAATTACAGTTCATGTTCTAATTTATATTTTGTGTATAAAAGGACTTTATTTTACCTTTTACTTTATAATTCTTTTATAGTTTTTCAATCATTCAGAACATAGTTTAAGATACTGCTCAAACCGTTAATTACAAATTTTTAAATACAAATTTTAAACTATACAGACGAACCTATAAAGCAACAGTTAAGATTCAGGTGAACTCTTTTCAACTGCTATTCATATTTTGACACTCGTCTATTTACTCACAAAACCCTGATGAGGATTTCTTGTAAAATATAGTTATTACATATATGCGGTCAAATATGTTGGCTATTTTCATTATTTCAGATTAAGGATTGGTTTTTAAATTACTTCGTTGATTAGTCTTACTAAAAGTCTCGATTGACTTCGGCAATTGTTTGTATTACCGACGTATTACGGTTTATTTGTGAATAATGTTTGAATTTACGTCTTACGCTCATTCCTATCAAATCTTTTCAGCATTTCACTGCTTGTATAAATTACTTTTAGTGAAAAATATGAGATAGATGGATTTCATTACTAACAATATGATGAAAAGGCTTGTTGAAAATGAGCGTGAGGCATAAATTCTAGCATTATTTGAAATAAGCTACAATTTTTGGTCATGTAAACTATTGTCAAAGTATATCGTGACCCCTAGTCTTACTAACCAGCAAAATAATGCTTTAACTCTAAATTAACCAAAAATTCGTCATACTCGACTTTATATATACTTGATACTCAATTCATACTGAACAGATTAAGTAGTAAACTCTGAAGTTCATAGATTTTCATTCTTTATCCTTATCCTCTAATAAATCTCCAATTTACTTTAAGTGACCATCTACACTACATCTTTGATGGCTTAACCAGTTTTAGCTACTGACATTACAAAGGAACTTGCTGATGCTCTTGTCTCTACGATAGAAGAATATTCACCAAAAAACGCTCTGCAAATGGTTATAAATTGTCACTCTACCTTGAGTCTGTTAGAAGATTTCTCAGAAGTACCCAACACTCGAAATCGAAAGATTATTTGCTTCCGATACAATTGCTACATTTTGTAACACCCGTTAACAAGATTTGGTAAAATAGTCGGTATATTGCTTGGTTTTTTGACATGAAAGAAGCATTTGGAACAATGGATCAATTATTAAAGATGATCTCTGAATACAATTTCCTAAAAATCAGTCATAACTGGGATGTCAAAACCTTATTTGACAAAAATATTGCACTAATGTACTATATGCCAAATTTGACTGATCTTTTGAACCCTTTTTTGAACATGAGAACTCAACAAAACGAACTCATGTTTTTCTTACATTTCCAATTTCCGAACAAAGAATATAGATCCATCAATTTGAAAATCGTTCATCTTGGAGTGAATAAGTATTTGAGATAAAGCAGTAATTCTTCAACTTGTTAACCAAATATATAAAACTACCAAAAAGAGCTTTCAAAAAACTACAAATTCGGACAACAATTATAAAATTAATGGCAAAAAGTGATTGGAATATCAATGAATTCATTTAATGCAAGAAGAGAAAGCACAAAGAAGACGCTAAAGATTTTGAGAGCGAAGTGAATCTATGCTGATACTGATGCATACGCTAAAGTTGAACGCAACATTCAATGTATGCGGTTTCAATTACCACTCAGTTAATAGTTCCATACATGAAGGTTTAGTGACACAAATACACTAGATTCATAAGAACTGAAAATGAGAAAGACTAATTTTAAGTAAGTTGATCTGCTTAAACCATGTCATAGATGCACTGCAGGTCATATCGAGCGGGACAACATAGGCCTTAATTCCATAAATTCACAAGATTTACAAGATTTACGAAATGTTTCTCAAAAGACACCAAACATGCCATATCTGTGTTGCAGGCTTTGCAATTAAAGTACATAGAAAATGAACTACCATCAATACTTCAACATTTCGTGAAAAAGTGCTGCTGATAATTTTTTTGTTCCAAGTAAATGTCAATTTGGAATCATAGCTCAAGGCCTCAACTCTAAATACACACTTGGAGAAATAAGTAAGATAATGAAGGAGACTGCACAAAATTCATAGAAAGAAAGAAAATATTCAAAATTTTTATAAGTCTTCCAAACAAATAGCTATTATCTTCGGTTCATCTACTACCTCTTTGGCTTTACCATAAAACTGTTCTGCTGCCAGATACAAAAAAAGTAGTTGAAGTATTTTATATAAGCCTTGAAGTCCATTTATCAAACGTGTTTTTATGACCAGAGGTAGATGCAAACTCAACATCGAAAAATAGTATGCCAATGGTTCAAGCCATGACCAACATCACAACGTAGTAGATAAAGGAGTGCTTGGTCTTATAGTTTGTTGTTTCACTTAAAAAAGAAGATGATGATTTGTCAATGTGGTAAAACGTAGCTATATAAAATAAGAGTGGAATTTGTTCAAAGCTTCATCGACTTCCAAGAGTTTGCTTCTCTTTTGTAAGGTAGTGGTGCCTCTGCTTTTCATAGCTTTGTTGATCCATAGATGATAACACCCAGTAACTTACCCTTCGTCTCTAGCAGTTCAAGTTCAAAACCATGATACAAGTCACTATCCTCTGTCTTAACTTGAAATTGGTGTTCTTTTTAGAAGCAGAGGTTCATTTTTAATAATGCACTTGTCGTTTTCTTTTTAATAATCTTAAACTTTCGTTTGTTTGATGTTTCAAACTACTCTTTTCATGAGCATAATCTTGCAAGGGGGCACGACCTGAGCATATGATTGACAAAAAGTTACTAAAAGCAATCCAATATTTTCTTCGTGTTTTGACATCGGTGGTTTCGGCAAATTTGCCACTGTCTCTACTATGGTGGAGTCTGCGTGTACACCGCCACTACCCACCACAAACCCCAAGAATGCAATTTGAGACATGAAGAATGCACATTTCTTCTTCTTGGCGACCAATGAATTAGCACGTAAGGTTTTAAGTATCTGCAGTAAATGGTGTTCATGAGTGGCCACATCCGGTGAATAAACAACGATGTCATCCAAGTATACCATCACAAACCTGTTCAAAAAGGACGCAAATACCGAGTTCATGAATGTCTGGAAGGTGGCCGGAGCGTTCGTTAGACCAAATGGCATAACCGTCCATTCGTAATGTCCATATGGTGTTGAGAACGCTGTTTTATGTATGTCGTCTTGTGCCACTCGAACATGGTAATATCCTGACATCAAGTCCAACTTTGAGAACACTTTGGCAGAACTGATGTCGTCCAGGATTGCATCGATTCGTGGCAACGGAAATCGGTCTTCAATGGTTGCATTGTTCAACAACCGATAGTCGATACATAAACGGAATGACCCATCTTTCTTCTTTACAAATAGCACGGGTACGTTGAACGGGGAACAACTTGTTCGAATGAACTCTTTGGCCTCCAGCATTGCCATCTGTTTAACCAATTCCTCCCGCTCGACATGAGTTAGTCGATACTGAGGCCTGGCAATAGCCCTTTTGTCCTCGATCAAGGTAATCCGGTGATCTACCTTTCTTTCTGGTGGTAACCTGGTCGGTTCTTCGTTTGTTACCACATCTTTAAACTGGGAAAGAACTCTTTCTTTCCTGTGCTCCATCTCGGGAATCGGTAGATCGATCTCTATCGATTCCAGTCTCAGACCGGCAGCACCTAACTCTTCCATGCTCATCCCTGGTCCCTGGTTAACTAATAACAAACCCACATGGTTTTTCCGGGCCAATCTAAGGAATTGCACTTCATTCACTAATGTTACTCCAACGGATAAGGAATCAAGAGCACCCCAGTGCGTCTCTCGTTGCGAAAGATAACTAAAGGACAGCACTACCTTGCCATAGAAGTCCTCGACTGACATACCTAGATAAAGTTCTTTTTTACATCTTTTTTTTTAATGAAAAGCGATATGACAGGACTTCAGTGTCGTTGTTCTCAAGTCCACCTGGACCGGTACTAAAATCTCTTTAGTCACTTCGATAACGCTCGATGATGCCCTCATTAAACATCGCCCAGCGTTTTCTTACAGTACCGTTCTAGCCCAAGTCTCCTAAAAGTCACAGCCTTAATGACATTGGCAGTCATACCAGTATCAATAAGGCGTTAAGGACTTTCCCTTGACGTTTCTCAACTTGAAATAGTCAAAAATTGGTAAACTTGTATCTATCAGGTCCGTTTAACAAATACAGCCAACTCTCTGCTAACTTGACTATACGACGCCCGGCGCCTATTGAGCCTACACAAGACTCACAATTCCTAACTCACATAGAGTTCTGGTCCCTGGTTACCTAGTAACAAGCCCGTTTGGCTATTCCGGGCCAGTCTCGGAACCCTGTTCTGTTCAACAACGCTCCCTTATCTGGCAAGAAATCAAGAGCTCTAGTATCAAACGTTTTTAAGTGCAAGTGATCAGAGAACAACTATTTTCATAGCAGACACCAATACTACCGACATTCCAAAGTTCATTTTCTTATTCACTGGTGATGAAAGTAGTTAGATCGTGTTTTGTAGTTGCCCTAGACACCATTTGTATGCTGCAACTGATCCCCCTTTTACTTCCATTACACTGAACTGCACACTAAGCAAACATCTGCTCTTGATATCCTAACAGTAACGCTCCAGTTATGACTGTTCATAACCTCTCCATCAATGACGCTGACAATCATCGCTGGTGTTATCGATCTTTCTAACTTGTTGATTTGCAAATCTGTCCGGCAAAACTAATTAAGTGATACCTTTACGTTTTCTTCGTCGATGCGCAACTACTTAGCATACACCTGTTTTAGTCACATGTGATATCATATGTTAACTAGTCGGCGCTACCAATTGTTACAATTGCACTGTATTGTAACATTAGATAATCTTCGTGAAATCGCTATAAATTGATTATTTACGATACATAAAAAAGATGGGATGTTGATGGGATGTTGAAGGAATTTTGTGTGCTTTTATACGATCTCAATTCGCGCTTCTTGCCTAGTATCCGACATCCGATAGTTATCCTTTTAATTGTGCTCCATCAAAGCCTTGCTTTGTAACAAAATGTGTTACGAAGTAAGAACGACTAGTCACATGAATAGACTTCCCGCTTAAATTGGTGAATGAGCAATTGGCAAAATGGAGAAGCATCTGGCACTTAATGGAAAGCGTAACTGTTAAAGGATTTAACAGTATCTCCGGCACGAGGTTCTGTCGACCGAATCACCAGGAAATCAGGAGATTACAAGTCAGATGTTTTTATATTTGTTTGATAAACCAAACAATATAAACAGCTCACAAAATACCTTTGCTCATGATATTTATATTTATAAAAAACTAACTTTTATATTGATTAAAATCGATACCAATTCTATAAACAACCTAGCACGACTTTGTAACAAATGTTATAGATCTGAGTTAAGTTATTCCCGATTTGGAAACGTAATTAGAAATTATTGTAAACAAAGGTATGAGTCATAATCATACTTGAAATATATATGGGTCAGCAACAATGTCTACCACAATAACATTATATACTAGTATAAAATAATCTAATTTATTATTGCGAACCGAACAACTAATAGCGAGCTTAGTTGTAACTGTATTTGATGAAATCTGTGTACATCAAAATACTGACTGAGCACAATACATGCAAAGTAACAATAAGATGTTAAATATTTCGTAAATATGAACTACTCATGTAATAAGCTGAGCATTAGCACATGAATGTCATCATACGAACATATTCAGAGTAAACATTAGATCTCTTACTATATTGACTCATTGTTACAATTTCCGTATAGCGGTAATAACGATTTAGTTTGCTTAATTAAAAAGGTGTATATAATTATTATAAATTATAATGTGGGGAATGCTTTCTATATTAGAAATTATATTAGAGTCTAGGTCATCTAATAGATAATAAGAATCTTTATGTCTTGAACATTTCTTTTTAAGAATGGCATACTAAATATGCTCAGGGTCTTTTCTTGTTATCTCAACACACCCCTTGACATAGAATCTATCATTTAATTTCTACTAGTTCTAAAAGTTCTTTGAATCTAGT
>JAKTTM010000049.1:0-31584 GCA_030581435.1 Saturnispora quitensis
CTTTTTATCATTTTTATCCATATAAATATCAGACACTTGGTTTGATTTATTGAGTTCTTTTATATTCTTTTTAATTAACAATTATTTCCTCTACTTTTTAGCTGCTAACTCTATCAAGTTTTGTTGTAGATCTAAGTTAACTCATTCCCGATTTGGAAAACGTATTTAGAAATTACTGTAAACAAAGGTATGAGTCATAATCATAGTTGACATATAAATGGGTCAGCAACGATGTCTACCACATTAACATTATATTGTTGAAATAATAACAAAAGACACTCAGCATATTTACTACGCCATTCATAAAAAGAAATGTTTAGGACATATATCAGGGAATGAAGCTTCGTATTATTTATTAGGTGACCTAGAATCTAATATAATTCCTAATATAGAAACCAATCCCCACATTATAATTTGTAATATTTATATACACTTTTTATTTAAGCAAACTAAATCGTTATTACCGCTATACGGAAATTGTAATATTTTTAAATACAGATTTTAAAACTATACAGACTAATCTATAAAGCAACAGTTAAGATTCAAATAAACTCTTCTCAACTGCTATTTATATCACGACACTCGTCTATTTACTCACAAAACCCTGATGAGAGTTTTATATTGAATATAGTTTTCACATATATGCTGTCATAAATTTCAAAAAATACCTTATTAGTCAAAGGCATTTTCTTGGCCTATTTCATCCCGTCATTTATTCCAATGTTAAATTTACTGATGCTCACGAAAACTTCGTGCAAAACTTTCGATTCTTTCTTTCACCACGTGAAATTCTTTAAATCTAACGCAGGTTACAAAGGTTTTCTTTACAAATTTATCAAACGGCACTTGCATCAAATCAATCTACCAATCAGTGCTCATCATGTTAATTACACTAACAAATTGAAGGCGAAAAATGGTAGTAAGTCAAAAAATGGTAATTGCAGCTTCAACTCCAACCCCAATTCTTCTAATGGTCATTATAATAAGAAGAGTAATAATAATAATAAGAAGAAGGAAGGTTTCCAGACTAGAGGTAATAACTCTAAAAACAACAGGAAGGATAAAGAAGCTAATTTAGTTGAGATTAACTTCACAGAAACTTCTACTGACGGTTAAGTTAATGATATTGCTATTCCAGCATCACAATCTAATTCAAATAATTGTTTGAACAATGACCAACCAAAAATATTTTATCCTGCTGAATGCAACCACATTGAACGCTCCAACAATTTATCAGTCAAGTTTACTGAATTCAATTTAGACTGTGGCTCTACCACACATGCCTTAACTTTTCTAAGGGATTACTAATCTAAGAAAGCAGAAAAATGTCATCAAAACGATCGGTGAAGAATTGGTTTCCACAAAACTTGGTGATCATAAGCTCCATAATTATATTACCCTCAGAGACGCTATTATACCACAAACAGCTGGAAGAAACTTAGTTTCAGCTAGTTTACCGATGGAAGAAGGATGCTCAATCTTTTTGGGTAAAAATGGATTTACCAAGGATAAATTTGGCACTACTATTGGTCGAATCTATGATGAATCTGGTTTGTTTGTTATTGATACAGAATATAATTCAAAAACTTATAAATGTTTTATGTCCCACACAACTATTGATAACTTCATTAAAACATCAGCTGCTCAGGCTATTGATACTTCTACAATAACCGTCAATGAACTTGGTTATACTTCAGAACTAACAGACACTGCACACCAATTAATGAATAATCGCATTAATAGAGGACATATGGGACATCGTCGTCTTTCCCGTCTTATGAATTGTAGGCACTACAATCCGGCATTTATCAAGTCTGTCTTAGAGACTTGCTCCACATGTGCTGCTGGTACCGTCACCAAAACACATGGCAAAGCCGCCACAACTATTGTCATTACATGAATGGAAGAAGGCACAGCTACTGATCTCTTTGGCCGTATTTAAAACATGCTCCGTTTAAGGGGAGAATCTATCTGCTATTTTTGTACTGACAATGAGTTCAATACAGAGGTGTTCAGTAAGCTTTGTTCTGATAACGGCTTTTTCATGAAAGAACCGCTCCAGTCAAGTCCAACCAAAACCCAACTGCCCAAAGTGCTATTGGACATACTAAACGAAAGATGAAACTACTTCACATTGACTCTGGTTTATCTAAACACTTGTGGCCCTACCTTTATCAACAAATCTTGGACCTTTCAATCTCACTATTCATGAAGGGTTTCAAAAGTCTCCTAGAGAAATCATAAGTGGTTTTTCTGATCCTGATAGCTCATTTTTCATTCCTTTTGGTTGTCAAATTTTTGGATACAATCACTTGGATGATCAAAAGGTCTTTGAAGTATCAATCTCTGGTGTTTTTGTTGGTTACGATAAAACTAACAAAATTGCTTTGGTCTATCATCCCAGCACCAGTAAGGTCCACCGAACTGCTGATTGGAAAGCACTACCTCACATTATCCATTGAACAAAGGAAGTAACGATTCTTTATTTGATGAAAATCCTAATGACGATAGTTCTATCGAATATCAATCGTCCACAAACAATAGTGCTAACCGTTCAACAAATGTTTGCATTCCTTTCTTAGAATCAGCCTTCGGTCCCATGTCTTCAAATCCTCCATCTGCTGCTACAACTGGAACTCACTTTTCTCATCGTTCACACGAATCTTCAGTCAGTTCTCAGGGCGCTCCATCTGAAACTCAAACTTCAGATCCACTCCACTTAACGCTTCTGGGGATAAGTCCTTGAAATCCCATACTGGTGCCCCTCTGACGCTATGCATGTGGATGAAATCACAAAATATCCTGATATTCTTGACGATTTATCCGACTCTTCAACACTTTTCCTGACGATACTACTGAAAATGACCCATAAGCGGACGACCAAATCTATAGCTTTACACAAGACTCACCCTATACCAATCCTATTCAGAATTCTTCACAGAATTCTACTCAGCTAGCACCTGGCTCGAACTACTACATTATCAATGTTCTTCTGTCCAGCACTGCTGCCTCTACAGAAACATCTACGACAATCAATACTACTGATGGTCAAACCCACACTATCAACATTGCAGCAACTCAGACGGCACCAAATCCTGGCGCTCCTGACAATCTTGATATTCCTGCAGAATATGAGGTTGAACTTCCCCCTTCACCAACACCTTCAAATACTACTCAACCTCATCATGTGCCTGCTCAAATTCAAAATGTTGCTTACCACACTCCAACTGGTACTTCGCCGATCAATGATATTGACCTATTGTCTGATGAATCTGTTCCTGAACTTACTCTTACCACGGCCAACTATTTCACAAATAACATTGGTACCAAACACACACTCTTTTTTCACTCTACAACGTCTTCAATAGGCCCTATTTTTTTTTCCCACTCTAGGCTCTTACAATCAAGTGACTTTCTTTTCCAAGCCTGCAACCTTTTCCCGCACCTTTACTTCTCAGCAATCCTCTACGAAACGTTTCCGATAGTCCCCTGATCTATATTTCAGACCTTTATACCTCTAAAGACAATGATCCAACATTTTCGGCTATGAATAGAGATGTTCTCTGTGGCTTAAGAGATACCTTCTTGAACAAACGTATTTATTCTACTGCTTTTTCAGATATTCTTAGGTCTCCACAAAAAGACCAATGAATTAGGTTATGGATACTGAATTGGATTTATGATTGAACAAGACGTTTACTCTTTTATCCCACGTTCCCTCATACAACAAAAGATAGCTATTGTTTAAAACCCGCTGAGCATTTTCTGTTAAAGTAGCATCTGATGGCTCTCATCGCTTCAAGGTATTTCTTACGGGTAAAGGATTCAGTCTAGCCATGTAAGAAAGGAAGAGGAAGGGGGGGGGGGGGAGAGCAAACTACGTTGATGACTACGCTCCTGTTATTAAGGATGGAATTATGTGACTTATGGTCTCATTTGCCAAACAAAAAGGATGATCAATGCGACAATTAGATGTAAAGAATGCATTTTTACATGATGAATTAGATTCCAATACATACATGGTTCCACCTCCTGATATCAGAGGAAAAACAAATCAAGTGTGGAAATTGAAAAAAAAAGTTTATAAGGACCCAAACAGGCAGCCAATATTTGGTTCAATACCTTGAGAAAGGTTTTAAATGACGCTAGTTACAAAAACACTACTTGTGAACCTTATCTTATTCTGGACAGAACAGAGAGCTGTATGTTGTTAATTTACGTTGCTTATATTATAATTCTTGGTGAATCTGGTAAATACTTCAATGCTGCAGTCAAAGTCTTGAAGGAATCTTTTGTTATGAAGGATATGGGCAAACCAAAGATTTCTCTTGGTATTGATACTGAAGATAGGGACAACAGTTTGAAATTTACAATGGAAGTTATATCGACTAAATGGCTAGTGACTTTAAGATCACTGAAAGTGAGAGAGTCATCTTGACACCAATGAAAAAAGGTTTTGAGACAAATTCTTTTAATGAACCTGAGAAACTGAACGCAAAAGATCATGGAGAATATAGGACGTCAATGTTTAAGCTTTCATATTTTGCTAGAATCGATCGTCCTGATATCATGTCTGCTGTTTCAGTACTGTCATCTCATTTAAGTTCACCTGTTACGCACACTTGAAGGCTGCTGAGCGTTCTATTTTTAAAACCGTTATATTTTGACTCTTAATTGAACTCTTTTGTTGAAATTGGTGATAACTCATAAAGAGCAGGAAAAGTGTGTGTGTCAAGCAATGTGTAATTTAAATAATACATGCATATTGGCATATGTTTCTCGAATCTTTTCAAGACCTTTTGCACTTCCAATTATACAAAAAGTGGAAATCTACATATTAGAGGCAACTAAAAGTGACAGCACTAAAAGAAGTACCCAAGAGCACAAACCGAATGTGATTATTTGATCACTGCAGATGCCTTGGCTGAAGACCGAAGCTAACAATAACTACATAAGTAAGTTTAAAATAGATTTTGTTCTTTTTCGGAGGCTTGTTTTAGAACTGGAAAAAAATGTAAACAACAGAGAAATCGTGCTTCAGAATCAAGTATAGCCAAAAATGACTCCGGACTAAAAGCTACAACCCATATTATGTCAGACCAGAGGTTTTTCAACCGTAACAAGGGCAGTTAATTCCAGTTTTCATTTGTTTTAAAACCTCGGCAGTTGACTTATTCGGAGTTGAAAAAAAAGAAGGCAAGATCGTGTCGCGTTACAAAGGGCACCACCACTTTATAAAAAGAACGAGGCTGGTTTGCCACTGAATATATATAAAAAGAATCAATAGAGTTCTTAATCCATCGTAACATTGCTAGAGAGTGTTAGAACCAACTACAAGTGAATATAGTATGCATTTAAATCCATCTTTGTTGCTGATATCTCTTTGCAGAGCCGCCTTTGCTAACGGTGCTGCAATTGAAACGTTAGATCTTGTTCAGAAGGAAGCAGTCGAAAGCTTGACGTCTGTGACAGCCACAGCTACTGCAACGTTTAATGACAAAGATATCCACACTGCCAGTAGCACGTCAACCGTCATTTCATCGTGCAACCCGTTGTCCACTTCCACTTGTGGTGCAGACCCAGCTCTTGCCACAGACATTTCAAACGACTTCACAGATGCCTCGAGCCACTACATTCCCTACAGAACACCGTCGCAAATTTTTTACACAGATGAAGGTTTGCAGTTGACTCTTGCAGAGAGGTTTGATAACCCATCTTTGGTGTCGGATTTCTACATCATGTTTGGTAAGGTCGAAGTCCTGCTCAAGAGTGCCAACGGTACCGGTATCATCTCATCGTTTTACCTGCAGTCAGATGACTTGGACGAAATTGACATGGAGTGGTTTGGCGGTGATGCGTCCCAAATGCAATCTAATTTCTTTTCAAAAGGTGATACTACCTCTTATGATCGTGGCGGATACCATGATATGCCAGATCCAAGAACCTCTTACCATAACTACACTCTGGATTGGACGGAAACATCTCTAACTTGGTACATTGATGGTACTGCAGTGAGAACATTGGCTAATGACACTTCTTCTGGTTATCCACAATCCCCAATGAGACTCTTTTTTGGTATTTGGGCAGGTGGTGACTCCACAAACGAAGCAGGAACTATTGAGTGGGCTGGCGGAGAAACTGATTACACGCAGGCACCATTTTCTATGTACATTCAAAAGCTAGTTGTTAGCGACTACTCTACAGGTTCTGAGTATTCATATTCAGATACCACTGGTGATTGGACATCTATTGCTGCTAAAGACGGTAGTGTCAACGGAAGGAAACAGGCTGCACAAGCTGAGTTTGCAAAGTTAGTTGGCGGCGAAGAAGTTTCTTCCTCTTCTTCTTTTTCTTCTTCTTCTTCTTCATCTTCCTCTTCGTCATCATCTTCATCTTCCTCTTCGTCATCTGATAGTTCGTCTTCTCATTCATTATCCAACACAAGTTTTTCTACCACAACATTGACTGGTAGTACTCTTACGACTAAAACTACATCTAATGAGAAGGTTATTACCGAATCGAATGCTTCCATTGCTAATGTTACCACTTCTGCTTCTACATATACAAATAGTACCGAAAGTATGAGCAAAAATGGCACCACATCAAAAGCGTCTTCTGGGGCTTCTACTTCAAGTGTCACTATTTCTGCAGCTACTAATGCCGCCATGGCAATTTGTGGAAACGTTTCTGGTTTCTTGGCCCTTGCTTTGGTTGTCTTAAATCTTATGTGAAGTCAATCTCCATAGGTAATCTATTAATGCCCACATCTGTTAAAATGTTGACAAATCGAATAAAAGAAAATGATTCCTGTTTTTATACCTACATAGCTTTAATTAAATATTTGGAGAGGCTTCAATTGCATCGACATAACTCTCGTCAATCGTAGATGTAAACTCATTAGCTTTTAGTAGGAAAGAGACACTTCAGGCAGTGCAGATCTAAAAAATTTTTTTTTACCTGAAAAATATTCTAGTTGAAAAGAAGTGATTTGTTCTTCAACTGATAAGTCGCAAAGATGGCCTCTAAAGAGATTAAAGATAAGAAGAGAAAGCACCAGTCTGGTGAAGAAAGTGACAGAAAGCTGAAGAAAGAGAAGAAGGATAAGAAAGAAAAGAAGGAAAAGAAGGAAAAGAAGGAAAAGAAGGAAAAGAAGGAAAAGAAGGATAATGAACCCGAAACAGCAAATATTGAAAAGCCATTGGACAGTGAAGTTGCTGAATTTCTTGCTAAGAACGAAGTGAAATTTGAAAATCCACCAAGTGAAAATATTCCACCTATCATTAACTTTTCTACATTGAATAGCTACGGTTTGCCAAAGGAAATTGTAGCCAAATTATCCAAATTCCCACAACCTTCTCCAATTCAAGGTGCTGCCTGGCCTTACTTGCTTAAGGGTCATGATGTCGTTGGTGTTGCTGAAACTGGTTCAGGTAAAACTCTTGGTTTTGGTGTTCCTGCCATTGATTATATTTTGAAGTCTAAATCCAAAGCTTTACAAGTTTTAGTTGTTTCCCCTACTAGGGAATTGGCTACTCAAATTTATGATAATATGAAGGAATTTATGAACATGGTCGGTTTGGATTGCGTTTGTATTTATGGTGGTGTTCCAAAGGAACAGCAAAGACAAGATGTTAAGAGATCCCAGTGTGTCATTGCTACACCAGGTAGATTATGTGACTTAATTGACGAAGGATCTGTTGATTTGTCTAAGGTTAAGTTCCTTGTTTTAGACGAAGCTGACCGTATGTTGGAAAAGGGTTTCGAAGAGGACATCAAGAAAATCATTGGTTCTACGTCCAGTTCTGGCAGACAAACTGTCATGTTTACTGCAACATGGCCAAAGGAAGTTAGAGAGTTAGCTGGTGGTTACATGAAGAATCCACTTCGTGTTTCTATTGGTAACAGAGATGAATTGACCGCTAATAAAAGAATTCAACAAATTGTTGAAGTCGTAGACCAATACGACAAAGAAAAGAAATTATTAGATCTATTGCATAAATACCAATCAGGTAAAAACAAGAATGACAAAATTTTAATATTTGCTTTGTACAAAAAAGAAGCTAGTCGTGTTGAAAGAACTTTGAACTATAAAGGTTTCAATGTGGCTGCTTTACATGGTGATTTGAACCAAACTCAACGTCAGCATGCTCTTGATAGCTTCAAAAAGGGAGAATCGAGTTTGATGTTGGCTACTGATGTTGCTGCAAGAGGTCTTGATATTCCAAACGTTAAAGTTGTAATTAACTTAACTTTCCCATTAACTATTGAAGATTATGTTCATAGAATTGGTAGAACCGGTAGAGCGGGTCAAAGTGGTATTGCACATACTCTCTTCACTGAACACGAAAAGCACCTTTCTGGTGCCCTTATGAATGTTCTTAGAGGTGCGAACCAACCAGTTCCAGAGGAATTACTGAAATTCGGCTCTCACACCAAAAAGAAAGAACACAGTGCGTACGGTGCTTTCTTTAAGAACGTTGATACAACTAAAAAGGCTAAAAAGATTACTTTCGATTAAACTTATCAGAATTAACATTTCAAAATTTTCTGTGTATTTTATTTTACTAAAATTTATTTAAATATAGAATTTTATGGCTTTATTTTTGGTGACACTGTACTTCAATACCTTAGTATTTTCCTCTGAAGCCCAATTAAATTTTGTTATCTTCAATCTTCATTGTCTCAAGATATCATATTATAAAATTGTTGATCAAGCGTTTGCTCAACCTTCAATATAATAACAAATTCTTCAAAATTTAATTGCTGGGATGGATTGAATAAACAATGTGCATGTTGATAAAAAAGGATATATATCAAAAAAAGCTACTCGCTTTTCTCGGGTTGATAGAGAACATCTAAAAATGTACCAACCAACTCATCAACAACACCAGATGTACTCAATCCTTCCGCAACACCATACAATTGCGCAGTATCACTTTCAACGCCCTTGACTCCAACTTCTTTGATAATTTTAACACACTGCTCAACACACAACTTTAAATCTTCCAATAAATCATCTATAACCGGAACTGATAGCTTAGTAACAGCCAAATGAAGAGCAGCTGGTTTCTGTAAACTACTCAAGTGCCAACCTTTTTTATTCAATAAATCGCCTAAATGGTGAACATTTATCTTGTCAGATTTGAATGCAATAACAGATAGCTTCGGATCACCAATAATCTGCAGTTCTGGAATATTATTTTCGATGCCCTTACGAAGCTTTTGAGCGGCTTCTATAATGTCTGAAATTAGAGATCTGTAACCGTTGTCACCTAGGTAAACCATTGTCGCCCATGCACCAACTGTAAGAGCACCAGGGCGCGAGCCTGCTAACGTTGGGGATCCATAAAGTCCCCCTAACCAATCAGAGGATATGTAATATTGGTACTTTCTGTATTCAGGCGAACGGTACATGATAATGGAAGACCCCTTGGGAGCAAATCCATACTTGTGAGTATCACATGAAATTGATGTAACACCTGGTAAGCGAAAGTCAAATGGCTGCAAAGATGTACCTGTCACTTTTTCATAATAGGTGACAACAAATGAACCTAGACAACAATCAACATGAAAGGGAATATCATTTTTCAATGCAATACTTGATAACTCCTCAATGTTATCAACTGTTCCATATGGGAAGTTGGGAGCAGATCCTAATATTATGGCAGTATTTGGTGTGACAAGTCTCTTGACGTGATTAACATCAACTGTAAAATCAGGATCTAGATCAGCAAGCTTTAATTTCATTCCAAAATACTTTGCAGCCTTGAAAACAGCAGCATGAATACTCTTTGGAGCCACAATTTCAGGCCTGGTAATGTTTTTTTTGGCTTTTGCCATCTCTCTAGCTGCCAAACAAGCTAGAAGCAAGGACTCAGATCCACCCGACGACGTTGTGCCACAGCCGGATCTTGGAGCGTTGAACATCTTCAAAACCATAGAAACCACCTCTGACTCCATTTGGCGAACTCCTGGGAAGGCATCCGGGTGGAGCTGATTGGTAACAGCAAACTTGTGATAGGCCTCTGTCTGAAGGTTAACTAGCTCCTCACCACCGTGATAAACGGCGCCGGAAACACGTCCGTCTTGCCAGTCCGCCGCCTTGATACCGTCCAGTTGCTCCAATTGAAAAATGACATCTGCCCTAGAAAGGCCAATTGCTGGTATCTCATCGTATTTGACACCCTTGGCGTTAACAATAAGCTGAGCTTCTAATGTTCTTTTGGTGTCTTCGAGTTCTCTTTGCACTTTCTCTTTAACGTAAGGTAGGCTTAGGAAGAAAGAGAAGAAGAACTTTGCCACCGAACGGTATGCCTCAGTGAATACCCTCACTATCCCGTAACCTCTAACATCTCGCAAAACCCCTATCACAATTGCAAATACAAAGTGATAGAACATTATGTCCTTGACCTTTTGTAGGGCTGGTGTCTTCAGCCAATACAATAGGGCAGCTGTTTTGGCTTTTTCTGCAAATTCAACCACCGTATCTGCCTCAATGTATGCCATTCTGTGCTTTAGTTACAACAACAAAGTCTGTTCTTAATTGTTTGTGAAAGAAGCCGTGGCAACCGAAGATCAAAATGATTTTCTCTCTGGAAATCTTATTGTTTGAAATTGTGAGTTGAAGCTAAGAAGAATGTGGGCAGTGAGAACGCCAATGGAAGCATAACACCCCTAAAAATCTGTACTAGTTGGCATGCTAGCAGTATTGAAGCTTAAGCCTCCGTGCCGGGGGTGCAGAATTGTCGGACTGTTTGGTAGCTACCAGCATGAATTGTCGAGTTTTAGCTGTTATACTTCTGATGATCAGCAGCAGTTGTAATAGTGTCAACATTCTTGACAAATATGTAAGTTATAAGGGTGTGTGTAGGCGTATGTTATTTAGGCGCTTTTATTCGTAGTACTATTCATTTATATGCCATACACCTCAAGTTTCTCAGAGTTTCACATGTATACATCTTTTACTTCAAGAGATTCATATCATACTTCTTTTAGAAATGCAGCCCGGAAAAACAATCACCATGTCAACAAACTATGCTGCTTTAGATGTTGACGCTACTTTTGTGTTTACGTTCACGTTTATGTTTGAGTTCGCTATGACGGTTTGATGCATCTTCAAGCTTCGGGTTTCTTGCGCATATTGTTGCGCTCAGATACATCGCAAATGAATACAATAGCCTTTTCTATTCACTTGCTTGCTCCACTAATCGATTTCACACTGAAAACAAATCGACAAAGCGCATAACAATAAAACAGAAATCAATTTGAGCAAATTATGTAATAAGAGACAGCAAATACCCAACGTCGCTTGCTATTGCCCTCTTACTAAATTGACCTCTCACCAGATACACGCAGTTAAATGCTTTTACGCAAAAAGTACTTAGCAATCAAATAAAGTGTATAGATTGTTTCCGGGGATGAAGAAAAGAAAGCGATAAAAAAATGCAATATAGAAAATCCCATATTGTTCCGTACATAAATCGGCTTGGTAATACCATGAAATCCAGTGAGGTGAGGGGAATATCAAGAGCTATCTCAGCTTGCAAGAGGTGTCGTTCGAAGAAGATCAAGTGTTCGCATGATTTTCCCCGTTGTGAAGGATGTGAAAAGGCCAATGTTGAATGTGTGTCATTAGACCCAGCTACAGGCCGTGACGTCGCAAGAAGCTACATTGTTTCGCTAGAAGAAGAAGTCGAGAAGCTCAAGAAGCAACTACAGTTTTACACAGATATGAGACTTGATGGTGTCTCAGATAAACAGGGTAAAGGAGAATTTAAGAATTCAAACTCCAACAAAATTGAACTTAATGGTGCTTCATCGCTTAGCATGAAACCTAGTAAGAGTATCATTGATACCTTGAACAGCCAACGGGTTTCATTCTCAAAGTTAATTTTGACTGCATTACACTACAGGGGTAGTGATAAAAAGGACTCCCACAATCCTTCTGGCCAGAACGAAAAAACACAAAGTGATCCAACCACATCTAGCAGGATACTCGATCATTTGAATATTGCACTATTGCCACCTAAACAGCAGGCATTGAATCTTTTATCACTTTACTTTGCGCAATCCAATCCACAATTGCCAATCTTTCACAGAGAAACATTTTTAAGAGAGTACTTTCAGCCCATATATGGTGATGTGCCTACAGATATTTCATTTGCCTCCCTGTATACATCCTTAAATACTTCCATGTTAACATCAATTCCAGAATCAGAGACATGGTATTTCAGATACACAGAATTATTTGATAATGAATTCAACAATAATCCCAAGATGAATGTATTAGAATTTGCTTCCGACATTGAAGTGCCCAGGAAATTCAAGAAACCACTTTATTTTTTGAACATAGTTTTTGCCATTGCTTCAAGTATTTGGCATTTGCAGTTTGCTGAAGAAATTGGCGATAATTTTAAGACGGTGGCAATGAAATATATTGATGATGCATATGCATCAAACGATCGAATGGAGGTTCTGCAAGCAATGCTTGCGCATACTTTATACTCTGTTATGAGACCTTGTGTTCCTGGAGTTTGGTATCTTCTAGGGTCAACTTTGAGAATGTGTGTTGATTTGGGTCTCCATAAAGAGGAAAATGATGATACCTTAGACACATCTTTTTTTCAAAAAGATATGAAAAGACGCCTTTTTTGGTGCTGCTACTCTATTGACCGGCAGATTTGTGTTTACTTGAATAGACCCTTCGGTATTCCCGAAGACTCTATCAATGTTCCTTTCCCGTCGGAGTTAGACGACTCTTATATTGTTCCAAACGCTTCGCCTCCTAATTTAATAGGTAAGCAACCTTCATATAAGAGTGTTTCCATTGCAATGTTTGAAGTTCGATTATTAGAGGCCGAATTACAGTCTATTTTACATGAGAAAAGAGATGTCCCGAGAAAATTCGACACCTTTAAAGATTGGCTTTCGAATATTGTCATAAGGCTAGAGAAATGGAGAAATGAGTATCCCAAAACACATTATGAAATGAATTGCGATTTTAATTCAGAGTTTTTTGACTTAAACTATAATCACTCCCGAGTAATGTTGCATGGCATCTCACCCATGAGATTCGAATTTACAAATGATGATATGCTAATCTTAGCGGATGCATCAGTGGGTATGATAAATTCATTTTATACACTTTGGGAAAGACGATCTTTAAACCACACTTGGGCGGCAACCCATAATGTTTTTATGGCAGGCATGAGTTATCTTTATGCAATTTTTCACGGAAAAAGACTTCAAGGGAAAGTGTCATTAGACAAAGCCATGAAAATATCTGAATATGTATCTGTTGTTTTGGCAAGTTTGATTGATAGATGTGACGCTGCTAAGGAATGTTTAAATGTTTATCAAATATTGAATCGTGCCGTATTAGAGCTAGTGTTTCCATCTTCTACATATGAAATGAAAACTGAGCACATGCAACTTCTACCAAGTGAACAACAAATAAGGACCTTGCAACCTGGCGGTAACTTAACACCAAATATGAAAAAGCTAATCAACAGCATACCGTCTCTTAACAATTCAATGTACAATAAAGCCACTTCAGAAAATGAATCCGATATGAAAAGAGAACTAGATCATGATTTAGATGATCCAACCGATTATAAGAAACAGAAAGGTAATGCCGGGCAAGTTTTATCTCTACCTGCATATGATCTAGACTTAGACAAATTTTTCGAAGAAGTGCACAAGCTAGTTTCACCATCAGAAAATTTTGATGAAACTCTACAAAATAATATTAATGATATCCCATTTCTTAACGAACAGAATTACGCATTAAGTAATAACAATTCTCAATCCGAGAATAAAACTGTTGGTGAAGGAAAAAAAGTCTATAAAATGATATATGAGGTTGGTACTGATAGTATATGGGATCAATATTTTGCCAAACCATTCTATGGGGATGAGTAAACAGGGTTATGAATATTTGCTTTATCCTTACAGAAGCATGCAGAATTTCTTGATCTTATCGCTAACCTTGAGTGTTTTAATGTTTTTGTTTTAATTTACTTTTGTACTGTTAACTGACAATCAAATTCGAATTAATGACTTTTCAGACTGGCACAATGCAACATCACATTGTGCCGCAATAAAAAGTTTAAGCAAACGTTTTGATATCGTATAAAAACAGTTTAAAATTTGAGATTTTTATAAGTCAAAAAACATGGATAAGATGTTGAAAATGCCCAACTATAGTTTCAATTGTTACTATCAAATGATTAACTCAGTTACATGTCAACTTAAGTGGCAATTTAGTATTGCTCTGTTATTAATTAAGTTATTCAATGTTATGGTTTATACTTCAACATACATATTGCTAACGTATGATCACTAATTTACAGTACATACTAAGTTAACCATGTAACACTCATAACACGTTAGTGTACATAACAAAAGAAAGTGTCATGTAAGGTTGAAGAAATTGGTATAATGTATGATTATTGTATTAGTACTGCTGAGCAACAGTATTCTTCGAATCCGCTCCATCAGTATCATTTCTGTTTGAGTAATTATAACTAACGGGTATTCTTCCAATAGATTACAAACTGATCCTAACTTGCACTCTAATCATATAATCAATATTTTACTATTAAAGGAACTACTGTTTCCTCTTAGTCTTATTAATATTACTTAAAATAACTAAGATATAAGTTTTTACATTATATTTATTCAAGTTTTCTTGAAAACATAGAAGATCCTGAGCATTTTTATTTAGCTATTTTCAGATAGAAATGTTCAAGACCCGTATCAAAACACGAAGCTTCTTCTTATTAATGGATGGCCTAGGCTCTAAAGTAATCTTCGATGTAGAAAGCGATTCCCACATTTTAATTTATAATAATTATTATACACTTCAATTTGGAAAACTAAAACTAATTCGTTATTGCTATCGTACAGAATTTGGAACACGTTTAACTTCAACTTGATTTCAATATGACTTTGGTTAACTCCCACAATAAGCTTTCAAGAAAGTATAAACTTCATTACCGCATTTAATGGTTAACAGTTAGTTTCTCAAAGTATGGATTAGACGATATAGTATACTAATCAAGGCATATGATCATGCATGAGTTGCATTTCATTATCTGATCTACATCATTGGTGGACCCGTACCATTTAGAAGTGCATCAGTTAAGGCATTAAATTCGACTCAACTAGTCCCTTATTTGGAACCGGAACTTATGGTCCTATTTCAAATTAAAAATTGTGTAAAAGGCCTATCTTTTACCTTCACCTTTCACCTTTCACTTCATACTATTTTGTGTTTAATTATTTAGAACATGATTCAAGACAAATTTACACTTTCCAATAATTTTACAAGCCCTATAATGTGAGCTTTGGTGAGAGATTACGAACTACTTTTTAACAGAAGAGTGGATTACTATCGCATTAGGTAGTTATCAACTCTCATGCGTTTGATGGTCAATTTTTTATCATACGATGCAATTATCACTGGAAAATGAATTAAGATCTTGAACTTGATGTATCTTTGAGATCCGGAACCAGAAGTAAGGAAAATGAGTTTGGTGATGCCACCGTTTTACGCAGTTAACAAAACACAATTTGGAGAAAGTCGCTGCATTTTTATAGTATTTCTTATATGAAACAAGAAAGGTTTGATAAGGTATTTTGCAATAATAGTTTAGAGAGTTTCAGATGTGCAACTTTGTAATTAGTGACACTATCATTGCTCTCATATTTTCTGCTTAAGAAAACAAACATGGCGGACCACCTTTCAAAGTTTTGTATTCCAAAAATGTGAAGTTTCCTGTATATAAATTTAGCTTCATACAGAAGTGACATTGAAATTGCTTCAGCATTGGCTCAAATAATTGTCGCTTTCAAAAGTATTTGTACTCTTCAAGTAAACCTTTAGCAGAGGCGGCTCTATAAATCTGTGACAATCCAAAGATAACTTCAAAATAAATTTGAAGACTACCACAAAAAGAAATATATTGAAGAAAAAGATATGACATGATTGCATGCCTTCACATTAGCACATAAGTTTTACCATTAGAAAATTCTCAAATAAAGACCAAATCTTTTAATAGAAGCATCAGGGCTTTTTCTAAATCTGATTCTTCAGAGGCGTACCACCTTTAATTAAAAAAAAACAGGAAGAGGCTGGTGAACAAAAAAATGCTTATATCATCAATAAGCCCCCCTTTATTCATTGTGAGTAGTTGTTGAATAGTTATATAAGAAGGGGCGCCTAAATCTTTTGGAAATTGAACATTGAAAATATTGGTATTATCATTGGTATAGTTATATCGTGTGATATATTGATTGAGAAAGTTATGTTTAGTTCGAACTCATGTCCTATCGAGAAAACAACAAACAGGTTATTGGGCAGATCTGTAACTCATGGAAGTTGGAGCTGGTGTATGAACACTACCTGGTGTAAAGTTGTTGTCATAGTTGCAATCGTTCTTGCTGGTCTTATTGTGCTGTCACTTCTAATTCAAGTTGTTAGAGTCATTTGCTGTGGAGTTGAATGTTTGTGTTGCACGGCATCGTCATTGTGTTGTGGTGGCAGGTCACGAAATGACATTGAAAAGCAGGGTTACGTGCGTCCTGCAAATGCACCACCAAACATGTACTACCAGCCGCAGGCACAACCATACTACAGATGATCCCTCTGTTAAAAAATATTGGCACGATATCAATATTGAAGCTTTGCTAAATAGCATATGTATATTACCCGCTTTTACTTGAATTTTGAACCGTTAATAATGTATTAAGACACAGAGCTAGAAAAGTAAATATACAAAAAAGATTATTTTAATTTATTTTATTTGAATAGCTTAAGCTTCTTACATCAACAAAGCACCAGCAGCAAGAGCAGCGGCACCAGCAGCGTAGTAACCGTTCATAGCAGCAGCATCAGTAATAGTAGTGACTGGTGGAACAGTGCTGTTTCTAGCAGGACAGTCGGTAACGGTTTCGTCACAGGAGGTGATGGTTTCGGTTTCAGTAGCCTTGGAAGTGAAGGTGGCAGCGGAAACGGCAGCAGCGAAAAGAGCGACGGTGGCAAATTGCATATTTAACGATTGAATGAAAGTTAGTCTTTAATGAAGAAAGACCATAACATATCAGTATAGTTTTAAGCGGATATTGACTGTCTTTATAAATGAAAAATCAAACGGTTAGAATGCTGGGCGCGTTTTGCTAAAATTCTCAAACTGGAAAAAGATAAACAAACCAGTCGCCAACCGCGTTTCTCCCTACATGGAGATAGAGATCTAGACCATGGGGGGGATTGTTGCATGAGGGGTGGAGCGGTGATAGCGAATCAGAAGAACATATCGTTGTCATAGGAGATTGTGGTGCTGAGTACTACCGTGTACACTGTACTGCATGTGCACGTTAATATCTTCGAAAATGAATAAAATTCAAGCTAAAATTCAGTCAAACTGTTTATCCCTCATTTTTTATTCTATTGCTGGTACCACGTTAAGCGCGGACTTAGAGCACAAGAATGTCAATGTTATTTTTTTAGAATTTAGTCGTCTCATGTAAATATTTTGGCAGCTAAGGAGTAAAAATATCTATAATGTGTCCCAACCGCCAACATCCGACAATGACTCAAATTTCTTGGCAATGACATTTTGTATATTGTGTCTCATCCATACCCTGATTTGCAGATCCTTATACTTCTTTTGTATCAAGCATACCTCATGTCCCTTTTTGGAGTCTTCGTCGCACTCCCCATAGTCATCGTTGTATGGACTAGGGATAAAGGACCCCTTGCCATTATCAAGTAGCAAAACACAGTTGTTCCGTGGTAGAAAAAACATACCTCTCCCGCCATCAATACATTCCCACCTTATGTGCATGTTGCAAGCACCATATTCATCGCTGTATTGGTTGGACTGTAAATCTACCATCGCCGCACAATGAAAACAAATTGCTGGGTCACTGGGTCTTTCCACTCCAATCTTTTTGTTATAATACTCAGTAAAGAAGTCGCTCAGTTTCACTGGTAGGCTGATTAACTCAATCGGTCCTGGATATGGAACTCTTGACCTTACCAACTTTCTTTTATCAGTTTCGCTGATATCGATAAAATCTCCAACCTTGAACGACTCTATTATGTTTTCAACCCTTGGCAATTTCAGTACCTTACAAATCCTGTCGCATTCATTCAGAGATTCTTCAACCAGGTAGTTATCATTCGATACAATGGGAAATTTAGTACAGGCCAGAATCAAACATTTCCTTAAGAATGGTGCCACTAACTTGATCACCATACTGTAAATACCATCCAAGCTGTCAACACCAAAGTTAGAGCCACTGAAGGCGCCTATAATACCAACAAATTGACTGAAATCACCTGTATACCTTTCACTGGCAAACCAATTTAGATCAATGATAGTGTCATCTAGCTGTGACTTTTTAAGTAGAATTAAGATTGCATACATTAATGACTGTTTAACATGTTTAACTAATGCAATCCCAACTAGTTTTTGGAACTTGAACCTTAAACATTTAGATTCATCACACATTGTCAAAAGTAAAAAGAAATCTTGTCCATTGTACATCAGCTCATCTTCATTAATTAAGTTTTCTAATATACCAATAGAAGTTTCGCTGAGAACTCTCAATCGATCTTCTTGCGCTCTTCCATGAATACATCTTAGCATATCTCTAAGTTGCATCCAAATTCTTAATGAAATTAGTGTACTATTACTAATTTGACTAATTATCAGGTTATTGTTCCCAACGTCATATGGTTGACCTCGCAAAGATATTTCAATTGACTCAATAGTTTTACAGATGAGGGAGCTAACGGTGTCAAATGGGGGCGATAATGTGAACAATGTACTCATACAATTTTTTAGAGCTTCAGGTGCTGAACACGAGGAATCAACACTGTATGTTAATGTTCCGTCTACTATCTCGGATTGCATAAACCAATCTTTCGCTTTCATTTTTAGTTTAGTAGCATTCATAAATTCAACAGTTATCATATCCAATATAACTGGTTGCTTGACTAGATCCACATCTAAAGTTGCATTAGTTATCTCATTGAGAAGTAGATGTTCGTTAAACTGCTCATCAAAATTATCACTTATTTTGGTGTAATAAACTGGAACGAATATGTTGTTAATAGCTTTACATAATGGACAGAAAAATTCTCTTCTTTCCACGTTTTCAGGTATAGTTCTGGTGATCTGTGATAACTGTTTGGCTTTCGACGTTTCATAGTAATGCTCATAACATTGATAATGCATACCATGCCCACAACTTGTAAATACAGATTGATTATCTACGAAACTTAGCTCACTCAAAGGGTCTTCTGTAATAGGAAACCCAGGTCCAACAACTACTTTTTTTTCAAAGTTTTCAACAAATGTTGCCAAGTCTCTATGAATATATTGATGATCAGCATCCAAGCTAGATTTTCCACCAAAAGCTTTCAAAAACCAATAGTGGTCGTTATAAGGAATATATCTAAACTGATTAGATTCTGTTATGTAGCCAAATACGCCAAAAACTTCTTGTTCATTAGCTGAAGGCATATGACATAAAATACAAGTTTGTTCTGGAAAGTCCCAGGATTCTGAGTTACTGTCATTAGTGTCGCTAGTTTCCATTTTGATGTCGGGAACTGTTTCTGTAGATTCACTGCATTCTAAGTTTGTATCACTACCCTGACTTGTAACATCGGAACTGATAAATTGTTCGGCAAACTTATCCTGTTGCCTTTTAAGCTTAGCTAACAGTTTTGCTTTTTTCTTCTTTGCCAGCTTTTTTTTCTTTTTGTAACCTGGGTCATTTTCCCATTTGTTTTTGAATTTTCCTACTGTGTCAATGGAGACATCAAATATCTCTTCGTCAAATTCTGGAACAAATGAATTTAGCGTGAGGTTTGCACTTTGAAACAAGATACTGAAATCCTTGATGATACTGACAATCTTTGGCTTAAACCCGTACGTTGCTTCAACATTAGTTAATGATAATAAACATTGGATGATAGAAGGAATTGAAGTTTTCTCAATAAAAGACCAATTTCTGTGTTTAGCAATAATGTGAGTAAAGTGTAAAATTGAATCTAAGAGAGAATCACAATTTCCTTTTTCTACTTCTTTTTTGTCTTCTTTTTCTCCTACAGTTTGCTTGTCTGATTTATCTTCAGTACAAGTGAACTCCTCAATACAATATTTCAATGTGTGCAAAACGAAACTTAAAATAACATCATTTGAAAGTATATCAGTTATTCTTTCAAATGGACTATCTGACCAGTCAATAAAAATTGGTTCAATCACAATTTGAGACTTTTCGATTTCAGTTTTTTTATGAATTCTGTCTTTGATAGCATTGATACATTCGTCTGTTTTATTTCTGGAATAATGGACATAATATGGATTGATCCTAGTGACCAGTTCTTTTTTCAATTTATAAATTTTCACGGAATCATTTACCTCTTCTTTCTTTTCAAGCTCCTCAACGGATTGTTCAAAGACAACGGGGAATCTTCTAGTAGATGAAATATGCTCTGGAATAGCTGCATCTATAGAGCTAAATGGCAGTTTAGAAAAACATAAAGCATGAACAATTTCTCGCCTTATCAACTCATCCTTCACTTTAACTGCATCCATTTTATGTAAATGCAAATCTGCAGTTAAAATATGAATTAAAAATAAGGTAAATTCTTCGACCACTGCTTGCAGTTGTGCTTTGCTGTAAAACTCACTATTTTTTTTACCAGCTGCCCAATCATCTAATAACCAGCTTTTCAAAACACTCCAAATAGCATGGTCCATGTCTGGGAAAAAGGCAACAAACATTTGAGTTAAAAACAAATCTCTAGTATAACCAAATTCTCTTCCACCAGAATACCTGTACAAATTCATTTGAGTTTTAACACTAGTGCCGTTCCTGACCCATAATCCAACTTTAATTTGGGAAATCATAGCTATTTTTTTGATAGGTATATCAAAAAATGCTAATATGCCTTCGTATGTGCCCGTGGCCAATTTTCCAGGACCTGAAATTCCGCCTCTTTCTTTCAAATAAAACTCATACTCTCCCTGGATCATTTCCATCAGATGGAAAAAAGTTCTATCATTGTCCATGGAAGCATCCATCTCGACTAACCATGAGAACATTGAATGCAAAGGATGCAAAAAACTTACCTTATCCTTTAAAACATTGTGCTTTACGACACTAGCATCAATATACGATGATTTTTCAAATTCAATTGGATCTTCTTTGTCCACAATTAATCTCATGCCTTCGATATCAACTTTTGGAGGTGCATCCATGAAAAGTAACTCTATAATTTTTCTCACTATAATAGTGTAGAGAGTTTCGGTGAATGATTTTTTGACTTTCGTGGTATATGAGTGGTAAAGTACATCCATTGGATTGCCCTGAGAAAGCAATCTATCCTTAGGTATTTTGTTCAATACTTTACTTATGGATTCTGAAAATAAAGAGATAACTGTCAAAGCGTTAAAAAATACGCTGTAGTCTTGATTTTCGTATTCGACATGTTCTTTAGCCTCTCTTTTGAAAATAGGCTTACTTTGGAAAACAGCCAAAAAATGCACGTATTCAGGAAAACAAAAAAAGAAATTGAATATGTTTTCAATGTCAGGATTTCTAGTGATGATGTAACTAAGATCTAAAAGTACATGTGCCCATTTCCTGTTTTTTAAAGTTGAAAATATTACTCCATTTTTTGGATATGTTGACAATGTATTTTGAGTATTGAATGTTGTCACATAATTGTACATTAATTTGATCATCTTTAAAACGTCACCGTGCTTCAAGATAAGTGAGTCATTTTGTGGAGAAGTGAATATTTGTGTTGAAAGAATAGGCATGACTGAAAACTCCGGTTCCCTATCCACAATTAGAAAAAGAGTAAGAATGTCTTCATAAATGTCCATAAACTGTGCTACCATTAGGCCTGAAAATTCAAAAGCTTGATCCATAACAGGGATATAAATGCAATGTAATTTTTCTCTGGGAGTTTTACAAAACCTAATATCAAACAGCAACAGAAATTGGAATCTCGATCCAATAAAATTAGATTTCTGTGCAGCAACGTCAGTTTCAGGATAACCCACTAATGATTTGAACCTATTTGGAAAATCCCAATCACCATTAGTTTTAGCCATTTGTTGGCTGCGCATTCGATAAAGAGACCTCGGATTTATCAAAAGATCATCTTTGTAAATAATGTCTGAGCTAGGGACCGTACAACCCCTATTGTACGCCATAAACATTATCTTTACAACGATGGACCTAACTTCACTAATATTTTTCGCAATATTGCTTGAGGTAAAGTCAAGATACCAGCTTATAATATCATCACACATCTCCTCCCTGAAAATGTCTCTGGTACTCCTAATACAAGCGCTGAGGCCGGTTGCAGTCAGTAACTCTTGCTTCTTTATAAGCTGTGAAATACTGTCAGACACCATCACAACAGCTCTGCCATGTTTATTACATCTATCAGCAATCATTTCTGCAAACTCAGTTACTTTTCTTGTTACAGTTTTTATCCTTTGTACAGCATCTTTATATTGATGAACTTGGTCTGAGTAAAGAACCAAGCCGTATTTACCAGATGGCATATCATACCCCAAATAACGATCAACATTTAAAGTTGAGTATTCTAATGAAAGTACTATCTCATCTGCCGTTTGAGCTGGCATTATGCATGGATAAGAATTGTACATCACGTCAATCACATAGTCGATCATAATTCCCAGCGCATCACCTATATGTCGTAGCGAGTCTTCTGTTAATTCAGGAAATATAGAATTATCAATTGGTGTTGAATAATGCGTGCAGTTAGCCTCTGGATATGCTACGAGGTCACCACAATCACAGATTCCGGCATTGTCTCTTTGTACAATACTTTTGTGAATCTCATGACCAATATGTTTTTCCTTCTGGAAACAGTACGGGCAAAGAGCACATGTTTCATCGTACCCACATGTTAAACATCTATAACATGATTCGCCCCTTGCAAACCTACGACCACATGGTCTTCTGTAGTGGTTATGATTAGAATCATCGATCATAAGCTGAATCTTGCTCAAATTTAAAATGCTGTTAAGCATTGTCGTCAATTCAGTTCTTGCTGCACCTGTATACTTGAAGTTATATGATGCTGGCATACGCAAAAGGAATTTCTTAAACCTTGTCAACTCATCTTCAGAATTCATGTGTATTTTAGCTTCACTAACAGGCACAAAGGAAGGCAAAAATTATATAATAAAATTTTCTTCTTTAGTAGTAAATTACGTAATATTAATAGATACAGAGGTTAATAATAAAGACTCAGATATCAATGAGATTTGCCACAGGCTCTTCTTGAGGAGCAGATGGCAAGGGTTCTGAAGGCACTGAAGGAAGCTCTAAAGTGGGAGGTAAGGCGTAATTCTGCGGAATAACAGTGCCCTTTAATTCATTTAAACGATCTTTGCTTGGAGTGGATTCCAATGAGGCTCTTTTATTATCAGTTGATAGTGAGACCGGTGCTATTAATTCTTTTAGGGCTTTTTTTTGAGTAGAAATGGTTTCCGTAACTGGTTTGAAAGGCTCGTCCTGGTCCGCAATTGTTTTGGGCTCTTCTTGCATCGAAACTGAATTCACATCTTCTAAATCAACTTTAGCCTTTACTTCACTGACCTCTGTACGTTGCTTTTCATCAGCTTCATTTGTAGCAATTGCAGATGTTTTTCCTGTCTCGATCTTTTGAGACGGAGTAATTGGTGTACTTGATGCTTCTCTTTGTGGTGAGTTAGCTTGTTGTCGCTGCACGAGTTCATGGACAAAACGTTTGGGTTGATGAGAAGTGGCGGTTGGAATCGGAGGTGCTGGCCGTGAGAACTTAGATCCATATGAAGTCTTGGTTTTCATCATTTGTTGTTCCTGTTTCAACCTGTAGGCTAAAATATCATCGTACAAACGACTGGCTGCAAATGACTTGGCGTACATTTGTTGGCACTTTTCAAGTTCGTCCCTTTCTTTAGTCAGCTGTTCGTTGACTTTAGAATGCATAAGAACAATCTTGGTATGTAATTGGATGAGAGAAGGATCAACAACACGTTGTGACGCTGGTATAGATTTCAACTTATCCAGAACATCAACAAATTCAACAATGTTTCTTTCATCCTCGCCAGTAAGTGAGGTCGGGTCCTGTTTCAACAATTTCGTTGGTGTTGAATTTGCGGATTCAAAATTATGAAGAGGTTGTTGGTGTATTTGTTGCTGCTGTGCCTTTTCCTGATATTGTTGAGATTTCAAGTCGGTTGACTGAATATCTGTTGTTGACTGGTATTGTGGTTGATGAAGCTGCTGTTGATGATATTGTGGTAGTTGATATTGTGGCTGTTGATATGCCTGGATTGGTTGATGCCTTTCGTATGCTTGGGTTGACGGAAGTCGTTGATATCCTTGATCAGTAGGAAACTGCATTTGATAATTGTATTGAGATGGCTGTTGTGAAATTTGGCTGAAACTTGAAACATCATTCATCAAATTGCTGTATAAACCCGTTCCTACTTCTTTACATTCATAAACAGGTTCTTCGGTTATTATAGGAACGCCTGGTTGCTTCAAATCTCTCAAACTTGCTTCAATCGCTGCTTTCATATCTTCATCTTCATCATCTGTTTCTTGAGTAATGCCATGTTTACGCTCAGAAGAGTTGCTGATGATGTTTGGATTTTGAAGCGATAATGCAATGGCTTTTTTCAACTCTTCATCATCCTTATCATGTGAACCGTTTTTTAAATGCTTTCTGGAATGCTTTAATCTTTTCTTTTTGTCTCGCTGATCTGAGTAGCAGTTGTCACAAACACGTACAGGAATATTGATTCCTAATTCGGGGATAGTTGTATTGTTACTAGAGTGAGTTTGACAAAACACACCACCACATGATCTGCAATGATGCTTTCTGTTTAAAATAGTAAATAACTCAGAGCACATCATGCAAGCATCAGAATCTTCCCATTCAGGGGCAACTTTACTTTCTATCAAAGTTGAATCCACAAATTCTGAAATAACCGGAAACTGAAATCCTTCATCTTGAAGTTTTTTGTATATAACATTGATGTAGTCAAACTTAGAATTATTACTGACCAGAATGGACCAAGTTTGTATCAATTCTAACAGGTAGCTTTTAACGCTTGCATTTTTTTCTTTGTTTTTTAGAAATATTACCATTGGATCCATAAATTCTTTTGATGCACTTTCTTCAATAAAGTGAATACCTCCATTTTTGATACAGAAGTCAATAAGTTTCAATACAGACTTCTGCTGATTAGTACTTTTTTCATCTATAAATCTCTTTTTCAATAAACGCATAGCTTCTTTAGCTGGAACTTGTTTTGAACGAATAAGATCACTGATTTCTAATGCAGCACCAAAATCTATGTCCCCATTTGGGATGGAGTCAGATGTAGCTAGCAAAATCTTGTCGGCAAGTTCCTTATTCTTGTTGCTTCCAAACCAAGACATCGATGATAATTTATACTGTGAAACGGAACGCCATCATTAAGTTCCATTTACATTTTTCGTGCAAAAGACTAAAAAATAGGTGAATTTGCTCAGCATATAAAGTCTATAAAGATTAGTTTATGCAAATGCTGTTCAGTTCTGCGGTTGAAATAGGCATGCTAGCAACGGAAGGACCCAACAAATGATGATCAATAACTGAATTTATCGTTCTGGTTGGAACAAGCATGAGACTACCTACATCACTTGTTTCATCGTCAATGTTAGTGGAATAGATGGACTCGTTGTCAACGAACCTGACTTCCACAGACATTCTGTCATCATTGGAACACTTGATGATACTTTCCCAGTCACTGTTCAAAACGAAAAAGGTTTCACATCCAGAAACAAAAGTCAAAGCAACAACCATTCCAATCCATAGTCCAAACAACTCCATTTTTAGATAAAATCCACAGTAAAAGGCTACTGGTAAAGCTAGCACATAATAACTAATCATACTAATCCAACTACCAATATACTGTCTTCCTTGCCCTCTCAAAATGCCACCTGCAACGCAAGCCAAACAGTCAATGACTTGATAAATTGCACCGATAACCAACACTTGTGCTGCTAATGCAACAACAACTGGATCTTTGGAAAATAGATAAGCAACAGAGGTTCTACCAAATCCTAGAATAATAGCATTAAAAATACCAAAAACAACCGCTAATGATAAAGCTGCCTTAGTGGCATCAACGGCGGCTTTTTTCCGTTCAGACCCAATAAACCAAGCAATTCTAGTTGAAGCAGCCACTGATACAGCAAAAGGAATTTGATATATGGTGACACAGCTGGTGGAAACAACAGATTGCGCTGCTAAAGATTCCACGCCAAACTTAGATGATGCAAATGAAATGATTTCAAATGCAATCCATTCACCTTCAATCATGATCACACCTGGTCCTGCTAATGATAGCAACTTACCCCATCCAGTAAGCATAGAGCTAGAAAAGCCACACCAACACTGGTATCCATCAACGAAAATACTGTAGAATAAAAGCAAGAGAGCCATAGTCCAGTTGGTGATAATGATTGAAATAGGTGCACCAACAAACCCCATGCCCACATTTTTATCCCAAACAAGAACATAATTCAAAATAATGTTCATTGGTGCACATAGAATGAGGACATAAGTTGATGCATGGAAAATACCCTGTGCCTGCAAGTATTGTTTCAATACCTCAAAAATGATGAAGCCAGGTACTCCCCAAACTAAAACACGAAGATACTGCGAAGCCAATGTACATGCCTCTTGTGTTTCAATAAAAAAAGACAACAACGGATATGAACCATAAAACCAGAATACAAATATAGGAACATATATCAACATTAAAACAATAAAACATCTCATGGCCTGTAATCCTACTGCTTTATAGTCTTTTTTGCCAAATGATTGAGGACATAAGGTCGACAAAGAGGATGCAATACCTTGAATAATACCATATGATGTGACGTTAGCCAACAAATTTGACAAAGTGACAGCCGCCAACTCGTTTGATCCCATATTACCAACACTAAAAACCGATGCTACGGTTAAAGAATATTGCAACAGAAACGTCACAATCAATGGTATAGACGATTTAAGAATCATCTTGGTTTCAGTCAAGTAATTGGTTTCCACATTCCTTAATGTAAGTCTACTGGATTTAGTTGTAAGAACTGAGTGTGAGCGTGCTCTATGGGCAACTGGAGCCAACGGTGTAACTTCAGTTGCAAGCCCAAAATGCGCATTTTCAGGTCTGTCACTACTAGGACGTCTGCTGAACGCGGACACTGTTGTCATGGGTACTAACAAGGAAATTATATTTGATCTCAAAGTAAACAAAAGCGACTTTCAAAAAAGAGCCTTGTAACAAAGGAACATTTATAAGTGGTGTGTTCTGTATAAAAAAGTCCGTCTATTTTATAGATGGTTAACTTACATAGGGGGTATACTTTCAATAACCTGTTCTACTCCAGTATGTGAAAATGATAGTGATATTGTTATCCGAAACAAACATCGAGCTAAGCTTTTTCTCGCAATTGTAGACTTTAATTACTTGAGAAGCAAACTGTGCTGATGGAGAGGGTACTAATCTGTGTGAATTGTACGGCACCAGTTCCCGCCCTCGTGGATAGGCATGGTCGTCTGGTACGATGCGACCATTGCAACATGGTTGCAGACAAGTACGTGGAGCTAGAAACGACAATTATTATAATTGATATCCTTTTGATGAAACCAGAAGCATATAGGCACTGGATATATAACGAAATGGTGATCATACCATGGAGTGGGATACGACTGGCAATCTTGACTACCTTATTTCATGTTTATATCACATGGGCCTATCTCGAACGTGATTTCATTTTGAATCCGTCTCATTGTTCATTGTTGGTGTCGTTGGCATTAAAGAGCCCGTTTCCCTACGTGTTTTTCTTGTCTAAACTGATTCTTGAATTAGTTCTTTTTTGTTTCATATTGTCCTATTTTTGCTTCAAACTTATTCACTTCTTGCCGCCTCAAAATCCAATTGGCCCTAAAGGCATTGGCTCAGATCCATGTATCATGGGATATTTCAATAGAATTATAGAGGATGTTTCGCCAACAATATCAAGATCACCTTCACCTTCGCCATCACCGTCTTCTCGCCCCATGTCAAGATCTCATTCCAACGCATCATTTTCACCACCCCCACCACCTCCAGGAATTACCGATTTACTGGTAAAAAACAAAGGCATTCAGGACGGATATTTCAATGAAATAACAATAATCATCTCTAACACAGTCCTAATATCAGGAATCATAAAATTATTTCCTATGGTAATGTTGATCTGGCCTTACGACGCGCCAGTTTTGTTGACAACTAGACTTACTGTGAGCATTTTGCATATATTCCTTTTAATTGAAGCTTTGAATATCATGATACCCAACAGAGAAGCGATGCTATCTTTCAAGACTATATTTTCATGGACGAAATACAAATATGCTTCCAGAAAGCGACTGGAGACCCACAAGGCAAAGTCTAGAAACTTAGTCTTGTCAATGGATTCCTATACTACATATAAGCGAGGCAGATCGCGAAATAGGCACTTAAACAATCAGCCTAATGAGACTGCCTTGAGACAGAGATATCAAAATTCTTGCTCACAGCTATTTGACATAAATTATTCATTGCCGCTGACAGGTTCTCCTACACAAGCCCTTTCCTTTCAATCAATTACCGATGAAAAAAACAATACAAGTGACAGCAATGATGTTTTAGCATTAGATTTCAAAAACCAATTGGTTTTACCAGATTTATTGGTTTCAGCAGAAAACCAGGACGCAATTCCTATAGCATTACAAAATACAGATCCATGTTTGTCTCCAGACACGCAAGGTTTAGTTACAACCATAACTCAGTCTAGATCTGTGAATATGTATTGGAAAATTTTTGTAGCGGTTATTGCATCACACGCTATGGCTTTTACAATAGCACACATTATGATAATATGGGTCGCATCTGCGCTTTGGAATGTCACTGTCCGAGATGTGCTTGTGGACGACTGGAGAATGCTCAGTTTAGTTCTTCATGGTATTAAAGAGATGTGGGACTACGCTTACATGTGTGTATAGTTATCACTTTTCGATATGCAATTATATAGTAGATTAATATTTTGTCTTGTTGAAAATTTTGTTAATATGCCTAAAACTGAAAAGCTTATGTTTTAAACTGGTTTGATTGTAGGGATCATTATAATCATGCTTTGGCAAATCTTTTTGTTCTAGTTCTAAAGAGTATGAATTACTTGTGCCAATAACAGAGCGATTTGACAAAATACACTCGGTATCGTTCATACTACATACTTGTTCATCATTTGCAGCATCATGGTTCTTTTCAGGACAGGAAAACAATGTAGAAAGATTAGCCAATTTTGACCTTTTGCGCTGTTTCTTTAGTATTTTCCTTTCTTTTCGGAGTTTTTTAATAGTTGCATCAATTAGGTCGATTTCATCGTGAAAATCCTCAGTTTTTGGTGAATTGTTCGGATCTTCATTAGAATGGTAACTCAGGTCACCAGCTTTTGTCAAAGACAGATTTGATAAAATTTGTTCTGGCAACTGAATCTCAACATTGTCGACTGACGAGCACTTTACATCAAAAAGTGCAACAGTGCTTTCTGATGAAGACTTTTGAAGACTCAAGTTAGATGATTCATCTAATATTTGTACATAACTATTAGCATCAAATCTAACTCTTTTAACAGAATTGACCTCATAGGTGTCATCTGGGGCATTTAAACATTTCAAAATTGGTTTGAGATTTGTGTGAACGGGACTATGAACAGTGGCTAGCTTAGAAACCAGTGAAACTTGACTACTGTGTAACTTTGGCTGGGGGCTTGTCGCATATCTTAGGTTATCAAAAACGTGACAATTAACGAACTCCTGGAGCCAGGTGATGAACACATTTGGCTCATGACTAAAGCAAGCAAAGATGGATATCGTGGTATGGTCTTTAGTGAGTTTCAACGATCCAATTGGCCTCTTTTCAACACGTTCTAACACCAGGTCATCTTTGCAATAAAAACTGAACTTTGAACCAAAGCTGATGATGGAATCAAAACTAAAAAGAGAGCTTGTTGGCATATCACTATATGTTTCTGGAACCTTTGAGAAGAGAGCTAATGTCAGTAATTTTAGCCAAGAGTAGCAACTTAATGTTTGGTACCAAATATTGAAATAGAAACACTCAACACTATCAACAGTTCAGCTATCAAGATAACAACCAAATGTTGAGAAACCCTTATTAATTTTATTGAAAGGGCGTTAAACAGGAATTTTTTGGAGGTGCATAAAGCACAAAGAAAGAAGTTACCTAACGCAAAGTCCCCAGATTAGTTTAAACGTATTCCATATACTAAATGATAATCAAACATTGATTTTCCAGTAAATTCGATTTCTGACAGCTAAAACATTAACAACTTTAAAGACTGCTAATGACATAAAAATCAATGAATTTTTTATTCTTATTTTGATCTTTTGATCGTGAACTCATTCTGAGACATTGCGGTTGACTTTATATCAGCCAATTGCCCCCCAATGGCGCTGCACTTCAATATACTTTCAACTATTTCTTAAAATGAAAGGGGCGTGCGTAAATATAGGACCGGATCATAGTAAATTGTGGTCCTGACAGCAAAATTTTTCAGTCAGAAAAATTTTTCAGGCGCCAAAAAAAAAGTATATAAGATTTGGCCACGCCCCCATATGACTTGAGACGATCATAAATCTTTTCTTCTCCATCTTTATAATTAGTCACAATGGGTAAGGAAAAGCAACACGTTAACGTCGTCGTTATTGGTCACGTCGATGCTGGTAAGTCTACCACCACTGGTCACTTGATTTTCAAGTGTGGTGGTATCGATAAGAGAACTATTGAAAAGTTTGAGAAGGAAGCCGCTGAATTAGGTAAGGGTTCTTTCAAGTACGCTTGGGTTCTTGACAAATTAAAGGCTGAAAGAGAAAGAGGTATCACTATTGATATTGCTTTGTGGAAGTTCGAAACTCCAAAGTACCACGTTACTGTCATTGATGCTCCAGGTCACAGAGATTTCATTAAGAACATGATTACTGGTACTTCCCAAGCTGATTGTGCTATTTTGGTCATTGCTGGTGGTGTTGGTGAATTCGAAGCTGGTATTGCTAAGGATGGTCAAACCAGAGAACACGCTTTGCTTGCTTTCACCTTAGGTGTTAAGCAATTGATTGTTGCTATTAACAAGATGGACTCTGTTAACTGGGATGAAAAGAGATTTGATGAAATTGTCAAGGAAACTCAAAACTTCGTCAAGAAGGTTGGTTACAACCCTAAGTCTGTTCCATTCGTCCCAATCTCTGGTTGGAACGGTGACAACATGATTGAACCATCTGAAAACGCTCCATGGTACAAGGGATGGACCAAGGAAACCAAGACTGGTTCCTACAAGGGTAAGACCTTATTGGAAGCTATTGACGCTATTGAACCACCTGTCAGACCAACTGACAAGCCATTGAGATTGCCATTGCAAGATGTTTACAAGATTGGTGGTATT
>JAKTTM010000050.1:0-21755 GCA_030581435.1 Saturnispora quitensis
TGACAATGGTAACCCAACCACTACAAAGGTCGTTGTCGTTGACCCAACTCCATCGTTGGACACCACCACCATCACGTCTGGTACCCAACCACCATACACCACTACTTCCACGTTTACCGATGTCGATGGTAACCCAACCACTACCAAGGTCGTTGTCGTTGACCCAACTCCATCGTTGGACACCACCACCATCACGTCTGGTACCCAACCACCATACACCGTGACCTCTACCTTTACCGATGACAATGGTAATCCAACCACTACCAAGGTCGTTGTCGTTGATCCAACACCATCGTTGGACACCACCACCATCACTTCTGGTACTCAACCACCATTTACTGTGACATCTATCTACACCGATGCTAGTGGTAACCCAACCTCGACTGGTGTTGTTGTCATTAACCCAACATTTGGTACTATTACCATTACTTCCGGCATTGATGTTCCTACAACTGTTATTTCCACACTGACAATCAGTAAGACTATTACTACTTGTGTAGTTGTTGTTTCACCAATTCCATCACTGATTACAACAACCACAATTACTTCTGGCACCAAAGAGCCTTTCACGGTGACATCTACATTTACAAATGTTAATGGTACTCCTACCTCTACCGGTGTTGTTGTTGTTAATCCAACATTTGGTACTATTACTATTGCTTCCGGTAACGATATTCCTACAACTGTTATTTCCACTTTGACTATCAAAGAAACAGTCACCACTTGTATAGTTGTGATTTCTCCTACAAACGACGATTTCACAACAATTACAACTGGTGCAGGTTCCATTCCAGTTACCTCCAGCACTACTTATACAGGTTTAGATGGAAGACTTACTACAGGAATTACTGTTGTTAAGTCTTCATCTACAGAGAAGAATGGTTCAAGTGAAACTGCAGTTGGCACAAACAGTAAGGTTGCGCCAACTTTAAGCACTTCCGTTTCAGATACTAAAGATGGAGTTGTCTCCACAAGCACTTCGTTAGAATCTAGCTCTACAGAAATTCCGCAAGACGTTGATTTCAATGCTGCCAACATTGGTTACAGTTTGAATCCAATTACCTACTTGATTCCTTTCTTCATTTTTGTTTTGTTCTAGTTTGATTGATTTCGTTACCTTTTTTTCCACGATATTGGTTTTTTTATAGCTTAATTGCAATCAAATTAATTTTAATAAAAATGTTAAATAACTGTTGATGTTTCTGTGGCTTATTTAATGATAATTAATGTTTGAACTAGGCACACTTTTCAGCTATTGCAGTCTATATTAAAACGTTTATTAGTTATAAACCTATTCCGTTAATTATAAGTTAAATACTAAGGGTTTATAACCTTAATTATAACGGCTCTTTATATTAATTAGTACTTAAGGACTAACAGTTAAATATTCCTAATCTATGCTCTGAACGAACAAATGATACTTGAAAAGTGAAAAAATAGAAGGAAAAAATGCCTTTCTTTTTACACAAAATATAAATTTGAACATGAACCGTAGAGTGTGGATTAGATTGTCAGATTAGTCGAGTAAAACTTCAATTCAACAGTTAAATCCTTTGAAAGAATACAAAATTTTAACGGGTACTAATAAATAAGATATAGGTAAGTATATCACGACGTGCATTTTATGCACGAGCATAACTCTTAAATGTTACCACTAATTATCTGATCAACACCTTATGTAACTATATATGATTGAGTCATATGATCCAATTTATATTGGCTCAAGTTAATTGATGGGATCTTATTCAATTATTTATCAGTGTTACATTTGAAGTTTATCTTGATTAACGTAACTTGATTCATTTTTTAACAGAATTGAATGAAAAACCAAGTTCTTTGCTAAACTATGTTCTTTATTTGCCTTCAAATATTTGGAGTCCTTTATTTAGCTCGTCCAGATATTCTGTCGCTTTAAAGATCTTAGAAGTGGCTGCACAATGGAATTTCAATAATCCTGAAAAAAAAGCTGATCCTGGTCTTTTTTTTTGGTATCATAAACCAACGTAGTTTTCAGATAAAAGATAAATTTCTGTCTTTGTTAACGACTTTAAAATTATGATTACAAGTATTTTCAAAAGCGTTTTGCCCTTAGAGCACTCAGTTTTTTCTGTAGAATTGTTAAATTAGTCAATGAAATTCTTTTACTGAATGATTGAAATAAAATATTCATGATGCCATTGGTTTCGGTTGCCTGCAATGTTTTAAAGCATCAATGATCTTCCAATAACTTTCATTGTAAACAATGATAATATTAATTTAGTATCTCTTCATTTTTTTTTCTGACCTTATTAAAAGCGAATTCTTTACACCAAAATTCTAACTATTTCTCTTGGTCCACAATAAATATTTTTCAACTTTACAACAATAAGCCTTGCGCTTTCTTCATACCATAATTTTGGTGCTTGCTTTAACTATAAGCACCCTTTCTGAATTTCCATAAGTCATCTGATGCTGCACATCCTCTAACTATTAAACAGGTTGCTCCAAATTTGAACTCTAAACATAGCAAATATAGCGCTATTTGACCAATGTTCATTTTTCGATTTCTAAATGATTGCCAGTAATATCACCTGCCAGGCTCTGTGTTATGACATTGTTGTTTTAGTTTATTGAATATTATCTTTTTAATTAAAGTGTAAAAGTCGTCAAATTTGACCACCATATTCACTCTCTTTCAATAACCAAGCTTTGTAGTGTTTTCTATGCAGTTCAATCACTTGTTCAATTTGATATTTGTGTGAATTAAAGGGGCCGAATGATGACTTCCAGTTGTATTTTGTTCTTGTTTGTTGTAATTTTGCTTCTTTACAAGATAGATATTGTCCACATTAAAATTTATAGAATAATACCTCTCCTGTTGCCGGTTTTGCGCTCTTGTTTTTAGTGATCTTTTCTTTTGGTAATCATCTTTTTTTGAATTAATTCAGATGGCATAGTTTTCGTAGTTGCATACATTATTCTATTTTTTAGTTTTAGTCTGGCTTAGAGGATGGATATGACGTAAATTTTTGGTATCAGTGCGTATTCAAGATATGATCCCTCTAAAAATGTGTTTTAGGCGCATACCAGATTCAACTTTGATTTTAACAAAATGAACTTCCGAATATTATTCGAAGCTATGCAGACATATGGGCCAACCCAATTTTTTAGCAGTAGTACGCTGAACAATTTTATTGTCTATTTTATTTATGCACTAGCTGCTGACCCTATGTTGAATTGTAACTTGACTATTCTTCTTTACACAACGGAATTGATTAGTGGTGTTTGAAAATATTGAATAGCTTTCCTGTGGATGTTATTTCATTTCTAGGTAACATTTATTGTTGCATTCTTTGAATAAAATAAGGTTTTTAGACCTTATGATCTTAATGTTGAAGATAAGTGTGGTATATGTCTTCTTTTGCTTAAATTCTCTTTGGATTCATAAATACTGCTAACGTTAAAGAGCTAGATGAATTTATTGGCATTAGTATAACTTAATCTTTCGATTTCGAAGAGTCAGCCATTGTAGTATATGAGCCTCTTTCAAATAACTAAAATATTGGATTGGGTCTTTAACTAGAACTCTTGAACTTTGTTTTGCTAGTTAACCATATACAACAAGATTAAAAAAAAACAAAAAGATAACGTTATAACAATTTATGAATAAACTATAAAAACAGAATATGAGCCAGACAATTGACATTAATACCATAGTAGCATTTATTTTTTCCACTCTAGTTACCTCAACAATTGAAATAAGTTCGAAATAACAAGTAGCTTACAACATTTGTAGGTGTAAAGAACCAGTTTTACACCTTTGAAGCTGTATAACTAGAATTGTACTAAACTATATGTTGATTGATATAGCGGCTCAAGAATTTGAAACAGAATAAGAAGAACTATACAATTATTGGTATGTTGGTTATTGGGAAAAATGTAAAGTTTTTTTCTCCTTTGGTTTTTTGAAAAAAAGCATAGATCTTAAAAAAATTGATTTAGTCTATCATATTTCAAATTTCATTCATTCGCAAGAAAAAACAAGAATTGCAGAATGTGTCGCACTATTGGTGTTAGCTACTGAGCTTGTTCATATAAAGTTAGGGAATATTTACATTATAAAGAGCTTTATAAACACGAAAAACACTTAGCTATATCTTCCGTTCCAAGTTCTTATATTGACACAGAAACGGCAAAGTTATTAATCTAGTTTCTTAGTACTCTATTATACTTTTGGCTCAACAAAAAATGAAAAAACTTTTTTTTCAAAAAAAGCATGCCAATGCTTACTTCATGATATAAGCATTTTTAATGAGAATGCACACACAGTAACAAATTGTTTGCCAACTCGTATAATAGCATTTAAAACTTTGTTGTAGAAATTTTCTATTATTTGATATTATGGCAGAAGTCCAAACATGTTGTCAAATTAAATAGTAAACCAACAAGTGCTTTTATTCCAAGGAATAGGGATAGTTAATAAAAGTTAAAGAAAAGAAAATACTATTTGAGGGACTAATATATATGAAACTGAAAACATGTTTTTACAAAATAGAAAACCACGTCTATTGATGGCAAGAATTTGTAAAAACATAAAATTTTGACGAGCTATAAGCACTCATAAAAGTCAACTTTTGACCCGATTTTATATTTTAAACAATTTTTAGGAACACTATGTTGTGATATTCTGTGTCCAGATTTGAGAAAAATTCATAAATATCATTTCATTCAAATCTCATGATTGGAAGCAGGTAATTTTAGACTAGTCTCAATCTCAATTCAACCATTTTAACACTGGAGCGAGAAAGCTAATAACACTCAATAAACAGTTTATTTTAAGAGTGATCTTCATCTAACTTTTGGTGTAGAAGTCTGAAGTGACAAGGATACAATAGCAACCTTGAAATGCTACCATGTGCTGTGTACTCATAATGTTTATGATTAAATCGTAATGTAACACATTCAAATTGAAAGCGCAATTATTTGCATAAGTGAAAGCCTATACGCTGTTTCCAAAAAAATTAAATAAAATGCTTACATTTAACAAAGTCATCCAAAATGAAATAAAAATAGTTTCATTATGTGTGAGAACTAATCAAAAATTAACACACATTTAAAAGAAGAGTATTTTGCATACAACAACGGTTGGTAAGGTTCATTCTGAATTTCTTCTAAGATTGCATTTGAGGAATAATGGCCTTAGACCAGGCGTGTTGCCATTTTTGAAGTTTGATAATCATCTTAATGTGCGTAAGAATGTTTTAGTTGTTAATCCAACCTTTCTGTTCCTAATTTGATTAATCAATAAAAATAGATTTAGATCCAAACCTGAACAAAAGGAGAAAGTTTTAAGAGTTCTCCCAAACCCAAAAGCATTGTGATTAAGAAATCTCCCGGTTAGATGTCAAACATTCATATGCAATCAAGATAACATGTGGGAGCGACGCTTGCATGTGGAATTATAATAATTGGGCGCTCGGTAAAAGTATTGGGATTTGAACTTAGGTGCTTCGGAGTATATCCCACATATTAATAGTTTCCATTCCATGAGCCTTGCAGTTTATTAAATATTACATTCAAATTTAAGCGCACTGAGTTGCAGCTATGGTGCACATAAATTTGTTTTAACATGTTCTGTTTCTCGAAGATTATTTGCTAAAAATAAACCTAAGAAAAAGGTCTTTGGCATTTGTGAATAGGTTAAATTTTAAAAAAGCAGGGATGAGAAGGATTATCATCAAAAATAAACATTGAATTGTCAGATTGATTTCGGGTGTTTGACAACATTTTAAAATATTAGCGTTAGTTGACCAATCGATTATTGAAATGTTTACATGGCAATAAATCATCTGACCGTTTTAATCACTGAAGACTTGGTATTGAGATTGTAATCGTCTTTTCTTAAAAAAAAGAGATGGTCAATTTTCTGTACAGTAAATGTATTCCGGTTTACATTAGGATGTCTTATTTATGTTTCCTTTCTTCTATCGTATAATGCTTTCCACTAGTTGGCATTACTCATAATTAGATTAACAAATAACTTAATGACTACATATCACTATGTAAACAAGAACAACACACTTATGAGAACAATCTCCATATCCATTACTAAATAGTGTATTCTTAACGTTTACTTTCGCCATAACCCACGTGGTTCAACACGGGATAGGATTGCAAATCTGCTGTTTTTTTCTTGGAGTTTGCTTTTGAGTTTGATTGTAATTCGCTAATATAGCCCACCTCTTACGAATTCCAGATGTAATTCAACTTACAAAAGAAACGGTGCAAACGTTCAAACAATGCAACATTACAAAGGAAATCTCATCATAGCAATCATCCAGAAAAATAGCTCCCCGCTTCTGTTTACCAAAAATTGTAGAGTGTCAACAATTGTGGATACAAGTTACGCAAATCCCTTTAGAAAATGGTACGCTAATCACCATTCTTTTGTAAATGTAATGCAGATCGGAAATTGATTTACTAACAGTAGAAGTGGGCATCGCGTCATTACGCTTGAGCCCAGAAAGTATGCTCATGACGGATATTTCCTGTCATCCTGTCAGTTGCTGTTCCCTTCAGAATTTGCAAATAGAAAGGTCCTCTTCGTGCTCTAACTTTGCAATACGTCTCGATCAACCAAACAAATGGTTCAATATTATATATTAGTTTACTTTATTTGGAATATGTTTAGCTAACATGACACAAATTCCATAAGTGTTCAAACTTGCTCTCGTTTAACGCAAGGTTGTCAGAGGGCAACTTTTGAATAAATATTGTGAGTAATACATTAAAGTATTTTTAAGTTATATGGCTGATTTACTATTATGATAGTTTGAGCATCAAAAGGCCAGGGCTGCTTTTCTTTTAGTTTGATGCTACTTGACCACAACATTTGTTTTTGGAAAAAATATTTAGCATTTACTGCAATTGCTTAGCTATCATTAAACATATTACGCAATCATTACCTCACTGCAAACTTGAGCACAGGTCTTTTGGTGTCATCTTCTTGTAGAAATACAATTGTTTTCATAATTTGTACTACGTGTTTCTATTTCAATTTCCCCAAAATAGCGCTGCATATTTAATATATTCGAAAAAAATTTGTATGTAGTTCACTCAAATTAAAAGACCTAAAATATTCAGATAATTCATGGTCATTCAATTTCACAATGTAAAAGAATGAAAATTGTCAGTTTCGAAAGTTACAGTCAACTAAATATATTTATAACTTTTCATCTTCTTTATTGGCCTTTTTTCATGCAAAACCTCCGCAAATACTTAGAGACAGATTTTGAAACAACCAAGCCTAGTTCCACTCTTTAGTGATGCAAAGCGAAAAAGTTGAGGTAAAAACCGATGCTGAAGTTTTATTGTGGCAGCTTATGTACAATTCATGATTACGCAGCTTACACTGCTATTGGCGTTAAAAAAAATTTGAATTATGGGTTATGTGCCCAAGACTTCAATACTTCAACTAATTCATGATGAAAAACAACAAAAGTATTGAATGTTAAACTAACAAAAACAGTATGAGCAGAATAAAGATGTCAATATCAAAAGAAAAAATTTGTCACAACTATTCACACTTCATATTGTGTTATCAGATATAAAATAATTTTCTTAGTTTATCAACTAAGATTAGAATGCCTGTAATGTTTGTCGACAGCTATTGATATTTACTATAACTTGAAAAAGCAATTTATTAACTTTGAAAGTCCCTTTCATACCAATTTGCTAAGTTTATTGCATAATATCGGTCTACGATTCATCAATGTTTTATGGTACTTCGTAATATTTTACACGTGTCTACTTTACTTCTTATCATAATTTTACAAATCTAGTTACATGCCCTTTCCTTTCTTTGATCCAATAATTTTGTTTTTACTTAAGGTAAAAGGCTCTTTGTGCTCACGCTATTTGGCGTAACTAGGTTTACTTTCAAATAGCTTTCCCACCTTATAAAAAAAAATTGATACATTGAAAATTTGGTGCTGTGTTTTGTGTACTGGTACGATGAGATTATTGTGGCTTGACTATCAAGACCTGGATTGATAAAAACCATTATTGGATTAAATGTATAATCGTAAAATTTTGTAATAATTCAATTTATTCATGGCATCATCAAAATTTATTTAGTATTCCTTTGTACGTGTTATTGAACGTACTTCCATTTCAATTAACTTTTAATATTAGCTCCAGTCTTAACATTTTAAAGCAAAAACTGGTAATTTCCTACTATCAATATAGAATATGAAAATGGCATTGGCAAGACCAATATTCCTGCAGTTGGCAATTTCATCTTAGTCTTTGATTGGAAAGTTTTTGGCCATATCCACAGATTCCCAATCTTTTGATAGAATTTGACAATCAAAACTTGCTCTAATGGTTTCGGTGCGTTCGGAGTAAAAATTAAAGAACTGAGCAGTTTCAAAAATGCCCTTTCTGGCATTCAAGTGACAGCGCTGATTTTGCTAAAATAAGATTAGAAGAATCCATTCTTGCAACACATAAAGTTTTTATGATAGTGTTCTGAACTCTTTGTCTTTAATTCTTGTGAATAGGTTTGGTTTATAAATGTGATTTTGAACCTTTTGGCTATTACTGTTTTGGCCTTCCATTGACAATTTGCGATTCTTAAATCAATTATTTTCTTGTTAATAAAATTTTCAGGTGCAATGTTAGTGAATATTTGGATTATCATTGACATTTGCCCAAAGATACGTTTTTGGATCATACTTCTAGCCCGTGATGAAACTGATTTTCTGAAACATTAACAGCTTGTTGAGAAACATACTAGTCTTTTCAACACGAGAACCTCATCAACAGCAATTGACGCTAATCAAGAACTAGCAAGATATTCTGGTTCCGTTGTTAAACTGATTTATCATTAAAAGATTTTTCACTGATGTTTAACAATGTGAGAGGAAAATTTTAGCAATAATCCAAACTTGCCTTTTGCTTAGCCTTGCCAGGGGACGACAAACTATTGAAGTTTTATACTAATGGTTTTTAACAAAAAGAAAAACAATTCTTTTCATCTGATTGTGGTAGCAAGCTGTGTATTGTGTAGCAATTGAGAGTATAAATGTCAGAATGTCTATTTGCTGATAAGATCAAGAATAAAAAACATAATTTTCTCTGCCTTGTGTTGAGATTTCTAATAGAGTATTAAAATTCAAGCGATGCGAACAATAAGGTTCATGCTGTTGAGGGCTTTACAAACTCCAACCAAAATTTTGCTTCAGGATAGCGCACTTGGAACAAACGTGTGAACTTCTCGCTTAACAATCGAACTCAATTTATTGTTTATGGTTGAGCTCGTTCGTCTTTTGGAAGATTGGGAAACATCTTCATAAAATTCTGGAACGCTATATGCATGCAGGTTAACAACAAGGTGAATTAACGAACTATGCTCAGCTTTAAAGAAGTCAGTGTAAATGTTGAGGGTTGCATGATAGGTTTCCATGTTTGGCTTAAAACGTTTAGCTGGGGGCCATGGGGTTAGGAGTATATTGCTTAAGTGAAACTAAATTTCTTGAGTTAGCGTTAGAGTAGGAAAATATTATATTGAGATCAGTAGGGCTAAAAGCATTAGATGATAGGACGTTTATTAGCGGCAAGATTGAATGTATATGATGTATCCAAAAGGTACGCATTAACCTCGGAGATATCAACCAGTGCATCATTATCATTTACTGAACACGTCGTTGGAGGTAGATTGACAAACTAAGAAAAGTTGGGATCTTAATTGAAAATCAGATGATGCGAAGAGTAGATACTTGGCCACAGTGGAGTTTCAATGCAAAGGCCAGCCATTTTTTAACGATAGACATGGCTTAAAGAAAACTGAAAGAAAAATGAGATAGCGGAATCGCAGCGAGCATCTGCAAAGCAACAACATTAACAAATGTAGTAGAGGTAAAAAGCAATAAGCGGCTGTTATAAAGATATCATAAAAATAGTCAGTTACGCATCGGTTACGCATCGGTTACGCATCGGTTGGTTGGTCGGGAGAAGGGGTAACTATAATAAAGCAGGCAAATTATCATCAACAATTCAAAGAGGATAATGATATAGATAAAAAGAGAGGTGAAAGCTAAAAGTTTAGAAGTTGTATAGTAACTGAAAATACCTATATTTTGTTTCAAATAATATAAATATTGTTAGATAAGGAGGAAATAACTGTTCTTTAGATAGTAAAATGTTGAATGTTTAAAAAGAGTGTAAATCAGGGTTACCTTGTATTCTACTGGAGGACACCTATTACATGTAGTTACTCCAGAAGACACGATAGCAGCGGAACGACTTGAAGGTATGTTTTTTTTCAGAAGTCATAATACAATGAGAATACAATCTCTTATTATATTCAACCTTATGTAACTCTCTATTGTCAGGTACATTTATACTTTATATGAGTTATTGTAATCTCAGTATTGTTGCATATTAGTGGTTATATGATAGCAATATGTACGTTGTAGATTATGCCTTAATATTACATGTGTCAATTAATAAAATAAGCAGTACTTAGTTAACTATTTATTTTGACATTTGCACATGCATATGTTATGCTAAGTTAAGATTAGGTTGAAACAATAAGAAAAACACTGAGCATATTTATCATGCTATTCTTTAAAAGAAATGTTCAAGGCATATATCAAGAAATGAAGCTTCTTATTATTATTAAATAATCTAGAATCCGATCCAATTTTTAATATAGAAAGCAATCCCCACATTATAATTTATACTAACTATATTCACTCTCTAATTAAGCAGAATTGTATCGTCATTACCGCTATACGGAAAATGTAACACTTTATATTTATTAAATTGTGCCAATTTCTACAAACAAGAGAAACGGTCTTTGCAGTTAATATTGTTAGCGTTCGGACGATAAAAGCGAACGCCGAATTAAACTTCAAGTCGACATTATGAAATTGCTTAGCAGAATTATATCTAAGAATAGAGTACGTTCTCGTGTAGTATAAGCAATCGAGGTTAGTACCGCAAGCCAGTAATAAGGACTCTCACATGAAGGTACAATTTTAAAGACCAATACAAGAGCACGAAGAGGATCATTCGTTGATCACAATTATTATTATTTCTTTTATTTTATCCATATAATTTCAAATTATGAATTAAATTAGGCAAAATCAAGTTTGAACTTTATCTGAGACTTTCATTAATCATCAGGTCGAACCTTATCAATCATCTCTAGCCAATACAAATTGGATTACCTGATTCGATCACATGCAGTTACCCAAAGTGTTGATCAAACAATAAGATATCTTCTTTAAAAGTTATGCTTATTCATTAAATGCACTTCAACTCTGACCTACATTATGTTTTATTTGATTAGTATCAATTAGGAGATTGTATTCTTTAAGAGTGCTCTACTTATTGTTTTAAATTTTCACTTCACTAATTCAGATCTAGACCCGGAACTACGGTTCGTATTTTAATTTATATTTTGTGTAGAAAAGGTTTTGCTTTTGCTTTTAATGTATACTTCTCTTTATATTCTTTCAACTATTATGAACGCAGTTCAAGAAATGCCAATCCAATCAAATAGGCAATAGATTGTTATCCCAACTCTGTGTCACAGTGCTTGGACAATTATAGTGGGATCGCGAAGCACAAAAGCGTCTGTTTCGCCCCTTCACAGTTTGCTGATTGTTGTACACAAAGCAACAGCAAAAGCTTGAGTAATCTCTGAGGAAAGAGGTCATATCTAAGCTTTCTTATATGGCGGGATAAATTATCACAAATATCATGCTTGAGCTTCTGTACATGAGCAAGAGGAACGGTCATGTGGCCACAATATCCTTTTTAAGGTAATAACAGCCCATATTTTAAAGAATGGGCAGAAAATCTCCAAAATTGTAGCTGCTTTTTTGTAGTCATTTGCAGTCATCCCATGGTTTGGAAAACGCCCTAACATTAATGTGTTTACCTATATAAATTAAAGAAAGTTCTGATAGAAGCAGCAAATTCTTTTTTGATCTTATTCACTATTTATTTACATTTGAATTTATTATACTTAAAACACTGCCAACATACATGGTTTCCGAACTCGACGAAGCCGAAGGACATTCTTTCAAGGAAAATTATCCTTCATCGGAATATGTTCCAGAAGCAATACCATTTTATGAAGGTTCAAGTGCTAAAGATATAGATATCAATGATGAATATCAAAGAGAATTACGAGATGAATTGATTAAAAGGTCAACAGATATTTCAAATTTTGTTAGAGTGTTAACCAACACTCCAAAGGCTGCCGAAGTTGAAATAACTGAGAAGGAAAAAAAAAACGTTACTGATGAGAATGATATTAATTTCGTCGGTTATGAACCAGGTACTGTTGACTGGGATGGCCCTGATGATCCTGATTGTCCTTACAATTGGCCAATGTGGCTTCGTTGGTATTGTACTATGACAACAGCTTTCCTTTGTCTTGTTATAACTATTGGTTCATCCCTCTATGTTGCAGCCATTCCCGAGATGATGCTTAAATGGAAAATCTCAGAAACTTTAGGTCTTGCAGGTTTGACTTTTTATGTGTTAGGTTTAGCCTTTGGGCCAACTTATGCTGCTCCTTTATCGGAATTATTTGGTAGAAAAATTGTTTACTGTGTTTCTCTACCTGTTTCAATGTTATTCATTATGGGCGTTGGTCTTTCTAGACATATTAGGGAAGTTTTGGTATTGCGTTTTTTTGCTGGTTTAACATCTTCTGGTGCCCTCGCAATTGCTGGTGGAACCATCACTGATGTTTGGAGACCTCAGGAAATTGGGCTAGCAATGACATTTTTTTGTCTTGCTCCATTAGCAGGTCCTGTTCTTGGTCCTATCATTGGTGGTTTTGTTGCAGAAAATAAAGCAAGTCATAACCTAGATACTATTGGTGGCTTACAATGGGTTATGTGGGTTAATTTATTTTTTGCAGCTACTGTTTTTATCCCATTATATGTCATGCCTGAGACTTATAAGCCGATAATCATGAAAAAGAGACTGAAGAAAAGAGGTAAAAAAATTGCTGCAGGTTTAGCTCCTGGTGACTTCTTTGCTTCTATGCTATTGACTACTCTTTCAAAGCCGCTTGAAATGTTGATTGTTGAACCAATTGTTTTAGTTTTTTCAATTTATACTGCCTTTGTCTTTTCCGTTTTGTTTGGTTTTTTTGAAGCCTTCCCTGTTATATTCAGTGGAATCTATAAAATGTCACTAGGTGTTTCCGGTTTACCATTTTTAGGCGTTGGGTTAGGTTTATTATCAGGTGCTGCTCTTTATGTTTGGATGGATAAATACATTTTTTTCAAGAGATGGGATGATGGCTATATTGGTATGAAAGATAAAGGTGGTAATAAAATTGCTCCAATCCCTGAATCTCGTTTATTACCATGTATGATTGGTTCAGTCACTATGGGTCCATCATTGTTTTGGCTAGCTTGGACTTCAAGAGAAAGTGTACATTGGATGGCTCCTATCGCGTCTGGTGTTTTATTTGGATTTTCTTTGGTATTGATTTTCTTTTCAATTTTAACCTATTTTTCAATGGCTTATCCACCAATTTCTGTTGCATCTGCATTGGCTGCTAATAATGTTTTAAGATACGTTGTTTCTTCTGTTTTCCCACTTTTTACTGTTCAAATGATGCAGAACTTACACGTGTACTGGGGTGTTTCTGTTTTTGCCTTTATTTCCATTGCGATGATTCCAGTTCCGTGGATTTTTAACAAATATGGTGCGCATTTAAGAACTAAGTCAAAATACGGTTGGGGCGCTTTACTTAAACAACAAAATCAAGCCAAAGAAAAGAAAAACAAAGCCGAAGTTTAAATAGCTAAGAGATGTGTATTCTAATTCGTGTTTTTTTGTGGACTTCTATTTTTGTCACGTTCGAATAAGAGCTATAGTAACTATTGTTTTCTTTATTTCTTGAACAACCCGAATCTTTGATTAATGATCGCCTTGTAATTAGATTCAATTTTTTTTATTTTAAGTTAGCATTCTCACCTCAAACTATGTTCTAAATGAATGAAATACTATAAAAGAATTATAAAGTAAGAGCTGAACTAAACATTTTTTATACACAATATAGAAATTAGAGTATGAACCGCAGTTACGGTTCTAGGCTATCTGAATCAGACAAGTGAAACCTCAGTACAATGAGTAAAACAATCCTTAAGGTTACAATTTTCTAATTGATACAAATTAGATAAAAGATAATGTAGGTCAGAGTTGAAGTGCATTTAATGCATTAGCATAACTCTTAAAAAAGACATCTTATTGTCTGATCAACACATTAGGTAACTGTATATATCAAATCAGGTAGTCCAATTTGTATCGGCTCGAGATAGCTGAAAAGGTTTAATTTGTTAATTAATTAAAGTCTCAGATAAAGTTCAATATGATTTATCCAAACTTAATTCATAATTTGACATAAACAAAGGTATGAGTCCTAATCCTACTTGACTTGTATGTGGGTCTGCAACGAGGCCTACCACATTGACATTATAAATTTTTATATACAATCTAATTTATTATTGCAAACCAAACAACTAATATCGACCTTAGGGGTAACTGTATTCATAACATGAAGTAATGTGTTTTTGTAACTTAGCGGTCAATGGGATTTACATACAAAGGTTCGAGCCTTAAATCCTCATTTCTAACAAATCCAAGTAAAAAATTTTTGTCGTAAAATAATTTACAGGTTCATCGATTTAGAAGGCATAAAATAAAGGTACAATATGGACCCCAAAGCATATAGTGATTGAATGATAGTGTCCCGCTCAATTTTTTAGTTATTCAAATGAGATTCTAATGCATCAAGGAGGCAATCTTGTACATGAAATCAACTTAATCAAATCTAATGCATATCGAAGTGCGCTGTGCATTCTATATATTACCATGATTCTTTGTTGAAATATGTTAATCTCTTATTGACCCTTTGAGCGGTTGAATACGATTAATCAACCAATCCAACACTTATTGGCCTCACACAGGGTGATGAAATTTAACCTCTAGATTGACAATCCGTTGTAATGAAAAAAAATTTAAATTGATAATCCATTTATTTTGTAAAAGGCTAATCAAAAGTTATACGACGGTTTGCGCTAAGCATCTAATTGCAAAACATTTTGACGAATTATAACTAGTTCCCATTTACTTAATGAACTAAGATTTTTGTATTTTGGGGAGGAATACAAATGTTCTAAGTTTTCAAGTGCGCTTTGGCAAATTCACAAAACTATCAGCATTCAATGAAATTTTTGTCGCTGTATCACAAAGTTAATCCAACCTTTTAAATTTTCAACATGACACATGATGGCAAGTCGGTATTGCTAATTATATTAAACTTGTAATTTTCAATGTAACAATTAATAAACCGGAACATCAATGAAATTTTCATTGATGTTCCGGTTTGAGTACTGAAAGAAAATTGAAGGGTTAAAAAATGCAAATAGATTGTTTGATATTCTTTCTTAAAAAGCCTCAAATAATCAAGCAAGCTAAAAAACCCATTGGAAGTCACTATTAAAGTCAAGAGGAGTTTGGAAATATTTATTTTCATGTTTTTATATAAGCAAGTTTAACTACACCAGTTATTTTTTGTCAGCAATTTCACAACTTGAGGATTCACATATAATGATAATAGGGAAGAGTTTGAAGTTGAAGGAATCCATTAACCATCTGCGTAAAACTGCGAAGACATTTTAAAGAAATTGTTACAAATGGTTGTTTGGTAATTTATGAATAGAGAAAAAAACAAAACTTTTTGTAGGGAGAATAAGACCTTGCGAATGCATAGTTGTGTATCGACTTTCCATCAAACGAAGGTAGCTTTCTAACTTGCTCTATTGCTATCGAAAATGATGCCGATCAATATTTGATTTTATTTGATTAAAGTGGCCAACAAATGAAAACGTTGGCAAGAGTTTGCATAATATTCAAATTGATTTGATGCTTTTAACTCCTCAATATCCAAGAGTGCTTTGCCCATTCTTTTGAATACTGTCAGATTCTATTTAAACTTTTACATAGTCAGTGGGAGCTTCAGTCTGCAAACCCAACACACATATGCATTTTTAATATTTCGTAATATCTCGTATATGTAGCGCATAGAATGTGATCATGTGAAACGGGATTTTTTTTTAAAACATCATAACGAAGACATTTATCAATCAATTCTGGCGTTAGAGTAATGCTTTCATGAAACTTTTTTGCTTAAAATGATGAATATTCCTTCAATATTGCAATGCAATATTTCCAAATCGTTATTTATCATTATAGTTTTGGAGGAAGTTTTCTACCAAATTTTTCTTCCAGTGTATTATATAATATATATCTCAATAAAATCGCGCTTGTTTCGCGTATGAAAATAACACTTTTTGACCCAAAAACTCAAATAATAATTTTTTATTAAACGGTAACATTGAAAACTTTTTTTGCTCGGAGTTAAACTCCCAAAGTAGCATAACACTATATTTAGAAGCCGATTTCAGCTAGTATAAATAAAACAATAGGAATATTTACAGAAGTGGCATGGACAGCTATTGAATATATTAACAATAAAAGTTCGGCTATATCTGAATGATGGTGATGTAATGCTTAGAGTTTGCATTGTTGTTCAAGAATATATCTTGAAAGTCGTTTTGTGCAGTTGAAAGACGGTTAGGTCATGATTTGCATATTACATATGACTTGCATAATATGCGCAAACCGTGTTTCATTCACTTAAAATCGAATGTTTCTAAAACATTCTAGCGTAGTAAGACCCATGTCAGCACAATTTTGGTTTTCAATAAATCTTTTGTGAAAAAGTTATCACATTTCTAAAAACAAAATGTTTCGTATAGTTCTATCCCGAATACCAGCTAAACGTGGGGACAATTTAATGTCAAACATCTATTTTCACAGTAACCTAAAGTGTAAAATTTTTTTTGAAGAGGACTTGAAAAATTGCCAGGTTCGTGAAAATTTTACCTAGTGAAGGTTTTCGTAAGTGAATGCTGTTGTAGTTGGCGTCCATTATTACTCTCTCACATTTTTTGCTTCGCTGCTCAATCGATTTTAGTATCTACTTTACATATTTCCACATATACTATGCATTATCCAATGCTTATTCACGTGTAATATGGAACTCAGTATTTTCTGATAAATGCTGAATTTTCAGAAAAAGCTTTACTACGTATTATCATGCCTTCATAGAAATCAAATGCCTCAAACTCCTATTCATGTGATCGCGCGTTTTAAGAAACGTATGGTTGTTAAAATTTGTTTTATTGTTCCCTTTTAAAAAATTTCAACTTTTTGTTTGGTCAGATGACCGACGAGCGAAATATTTGGAAGGCCCTGTTCTTAAGTGAAGGCTGAAAAGCGAAAGCCTAAAATTGTGAAAAAGCCTCATGGTGTCAAGTCATGAAAGCTGAAATCACGCATTTTTCATCTAAAAACTCAACAAAGCTCAAATTCACCAATACTATCATGATTCGTTAGCCCCGAACTTAGACTGTGAAAAAATGTCATTTACTGCATAAACTCTCGTATTTTGACCAATGAGTAATTATTGACCTTTTTACAAAATAATTTTCTTAAATCCGAAATTGGTCATCGTTAATGTAAAAGACCGCTATGCATGCGTAAATCCAGTTTCATTGTTTTTTAACTTCCTCGGATGACCAGAATTCTCGCTTTTACTTTTCGGTAATTGAACATTAATAGACGGTTTTTTTTAATTTCTCTCTTTCTAAAAGTGGGCATAAAAAATTCCACTAAACTAGAATGTTGCCACCTATTTTAGTTGGATAAGTTGCAATTTTTTATTTGCGACTTAATTACGACATAAAGTTTATTGTACTTTTTTTAATTTTTTATTTGCCATAGAGTTAACTTAAGGGTTTGTCAGTTTTATTCATGATCGACTAAATCTTTGTCGTCTTACATATTCTAAGAACTGACTTTTCAAATGACGTAATTAAAGTTACCGGTCAGAGTGATGTTTTTATTGAAACAGTAAGAATGTTTATTGTATTTAAAGTTTTGTTTCCAACCCTGGTGAGAACAAAAAAAATGCACATCGAATATTTTGTACGAAATACGATTTGTTTAAACATACTCTCTGCATGTGGAACTTTTTTTTTTAGTGTTGACACAAGAAGAAGGCGTGTGCGTTGTTTTTTCGGTAAAGTCTTTTTTGTTTTTCATACGCGCATTATATGCTTCCTGAAATTTTATACTTAAATATTTGTGCCTATTGTGAAGATTTAAAATGTTGTTGGCCTTTGCAGCGGAATTACTTCAGTGGTTTCTTTATTGAGAAAACTTTTGTTTCAAAATTCTAGTTTGCATATTGCTGCAGTAAACAAACTCCGGTACCCTTGCATCGATATACGTTCTTAGCCGAGTGTTTTCTTTTTTTATGGTAAACAATTAATCGGGGGTCCACCAAGCCATCGTGTTTTGTAAAAAGAAAAGTTTTTATAATTGATTTAAATATTCATTAATCCACATTGTGGAATACCGTCTTCGTAAATATTGAACTAAACTCAAAGAAAAAAAGGAAGAATGTTTTTGGCATTACCTTTTGTTTTACTGTTTGCCTTTATTAGTCTGGCGCACTCTTTGGGTGTCCAAGGTAAAGTTAACACTAAAAATCTTGCCTGCAGCATCGATGGTATGCAAGCAGATCCAGGTTTTTTAGCTAAATTTTATTCATACCCTTTTGCTAACACTGATCTTTATTCCCAATCTAACTATTATGCCAGCGGATACGCTGCTTCAGGAACAATGGGATCTACAACTGTTCAAGACCCACAATTTCTTTATGTTGCATCTGGTGGTGGTGTTGAATCTTCTGCTCTTTACGGAGTTGACATTTCTATCACCAATTTTGCTGTTGAGCTTACTGGTTATTTTTATCCTTCTGAGTCTGGTCTATATGAGTTTGACATGACCAAAATTGATGATGGTGCAATGATTTGGATGGGATCTGGTGGATTTGATTGTTGTAACCCAACAATCTCCCAGCTTGGTAGTTCTGACACAGCAATTATGTTTGCTACCAAGGAATACAATAGCGCATCAACCGCTGTTCAAAAGTCATGGGTCTATATGGAAAAAGGCTATTACTATCCTATTAGAATTGTTTACATTAATTCTCAATCAGATGGTGCACTTAATTTCTCATTTATCGACCCAAGTGGAAACAAAGCTTCTTTTGCAGACAATGTTTTCCAATTATCTGGTAACCTTTCAGGTCATTGTACCACAAAGACTGTCACTACATCAATGCGTTATTATACTTACTATGATGATTCGATTCCTGCAGGGTCAACCATTTATGCTCCATACACCACCTCTATTGATGGCGCATTAGTTACTGTTGTAAAGGAAACCATAGGTGTTGACTCGCTTGTTGCGGGAACCACAACTGTGACAAAGTATTGGACCAGTTCATACACTTCAACTTCTTCTGGTGTGACTACTTACAACAAGAACGGTTTAGACGCTAGGTCCATGGAAGTTGTTTATCTTCCTGCTTTACCAACTAAAACTACCACATGGAAAAATAACTACAATTATAAGATGATTACCACCGAAACTGGAACAGATGCGGAAGGCGTTGCTTTTACTTCTACATATGTTTTATTGGAGCTTGCACCATTGGCCACTTCATACTCTGAATACGATGATGATACTTATTCAACCACAACAATTACAACACTTGCATGGTACAATGGACCTTCTACCACATACGTTGAAATTTATCGTCCAGCATTGGAAACCTCATATACTTTTGATCAAAATGCTCAGCAAACGCAGACCAAATACAAGTCAGTTACCACAACACTTCAAGACGGAAGTAAAACCGTTTCAACTTATCTTCAAGTTGTCTATCCTGCTTTGTCCACAACTTCTGTCACTTGGGATAACTTATATTTTACAACTTCCACGTCAGCTACAATTGGGGCTGATCACAAAGTTACAGGTAGTATTTATGTTTACGGTCCTAAAGTCAGTACTACAACGTCATACGATACTAATGTTCAGTGGGCTCAAACAAAAACTGTTTTATCTACATATACTGACGCAAATAATGCTGTCGTCACTGGCTTTGTTGTCGTTGATCTTGAACCTGGATTAAAAACTTCATATTCTGCTATTGAAGGAGCCTATTCTATGACTACCTTTACAACAACAGGCTCCAACAATAACGTTTACTTAGTTGTTGAAGGCCCAGTAGTTGACGGTACAACTACTATTCATGACTCCACAGTTTACTGGGGCACATCAACCGATTTAGTGCAAGTTACAAAGACACTCGACAATGGCTCAGTTGTTACTGGTCTTCAGACCGCTGCAAGGGTTCCCGTTTTGACAACCAAATATGTCGAATGGGAAAGCACCATTACTTCGGATTTTACAGTGACTACTACAACTAATGGAGTTGGTACCGAATATGTGCTAGAGTATGTTCCATCTTATTCAAGAAGTTACTATTTTTGGAACAAAAATTACGTTAGTACTGTAACTGAGCAGTTGGTTTTGAAAAATACACTAGGTGTTTATACCACATCAACATATGTTTATGTTCAACGTCCGTCATTTTCGGTAACAACAATACCTTGGACTGGTACCGAAGTTTCATCTTCTGTTGGTTTATACACTCAAAGAGGTGAAGATGGCCTTGCCATTACTGGAACTGAAATGTATGTCTTGACTCCAACTTGGACGCCTGCTCCAGTTGTCACCTCATCCTACTCCACTTGCGGTCCAGCCACCACCTACACCACCACCGGTGCTGTCACCAAGACTTTGACCGACGATTCTGGTGCCTCTACCGGTGTCACCACCGTTGCTGCATCTGTCGTTGTTATCAACAGCCCTGCTGAGTCCTGTAACGCTGCTCCAGTTGTCACCTCATCCTACTCCACCTGTGGCCCAGCCACCACCTACACCACCACCGGTGCTGTCACCAAGACTTTGACTGACGATTCTGGTGCCTCTACTGGTGTCACCACCGTTGCTGCATCTGTCGTTGTTATCAACAGCCCAGACACTTCATGTAACGCTGCTCCAGTTGTCACCTCATCCTACTCCACTTGCGGTCCAGCCACCACCTACACCACCACCGGTGCTGTCACCAAGACTTTGACTGACGATTCTGGTGCCTCTACTGGTGTCACCACCGTTGCTGCATCTGTCGTTGTTATCAACAGCCCAGACACTTCATGTAACGCTGCTCCAGTTGTCACCTCATCCTACTCCACTTGCGGTCCAGCCACCACCTACACCACCACCGGTGCTGTCACCAAGACTTTGACTGACGATTCTGGTGCCTCTACCGGTGTCACCACCGTTGCTGCATCTGTCGTTGTTATCAACAGCCCTGCTGAGTCCTGTAACGCTGCTCCAGTTGTCACCTCATCCTACTCCACTTGCGGTCCAGCCACCACCTACACCACCACCGGTGCTGTCACCAAGACTTTGACCGACGATTCTGGTGCCTCTACCGGTGTCACCACCGTTGCTGCATCTATCGTTGTTATCAACAGCCCAGACACTTCATGTAACGCTGCTCCAGTTGTCACCTCATCCTACTCCACTTGCGGTCCAGCCACCACCTACACCACCACCGGTGCTGTCACCAAGACTTTGACCGACGATTCTGGTGCCTCTACCGGTGTCACCACCGTTGCTGCATCTATCGTTGTTATCAACAGCCCAGACACTTCATGTAACGCTGCTCCAGTTGTCACCTCATCCTACTCCAC
>JAKTTM010000051.1:0-18000 GCA_030581435.1 Saturnispora quitensis
ATCTAAAATTAACTCTGAATATGTTCGTATGACAAATATCATATGATTCATGTCGTATAATGACAATCATGCATTAATGCTCAGCTTATTACATGAGTAGTTCATATTTACGAAATCCTTAACATCTTATTGTTACTTTGCATGTATTATGCTCAGTCAGTATTTTAATGCACACAGATTTCATCAGATATTGATATTAACCCACTTTGTGATTATGATTCCGTTAAGCAATTTCATAATCTTATCGTTGAGAGTTCAGAGTTCAGTTTTCCCGTCTGAACTCCAACAATACGTTGTTACAAAGCCGTGCTAGGTTGCTTGTAGAATTGGTATCGATTTTTATCAATATAAAAGTTAGTTTTTCATAAATATAAATATCATGAGCAAAGGTATTTTGTGAGCTTTTTATATTGTTTGGTTTATCAAACAAATATAAAAACATCTGACTTGTGATCTCCTGATCACCTGGTGTTCGGTCGACAGAACCTCGTGCCGGAGATACTGTTGAATCCTTTACTAGATACGCTTTCCATTAAGTGCCAGATGCTTCTCCATTTTGCCAATTGCTCATTCACCAATTTAAGCGGGAAGTCTATTCACGTGACTAGTTGTTCTTACTTCGTAACATACGTTGTTGGAGATTTGAAGAAACAAATGAGCACTTTGGATGGCACATCCAAAGGTGGTATAAGATATGATGTAGAAATGATTGGTACGGAATGTCGGATAGGCTAAGCATAAAAGCCCCGATTAAAAAATGATAGTTTTCGATATATAAAGAGACGGACCCACTTTATAATGATATGTTGATCTAAATAATTTATAGGGTAACCATAGTAACTCGTTTTCTACTCATTATTAGAAACTGCTTTTATTTAAAGACCCAGTATTACAATATACATTGTTATGAATACAGTTACAACTAAGCTCGCTATTAGTTGTTCGGTTCGCAATAATAAATTAGATTATCTTATAAAAGTATATAATGTTAATGTGGTAGACATCGTTGCTGACCTATATATATTTCAAGTATGATTATGACTCATACCTTTGTTTACAATAATTTCTAATTACGTTTCCAAATCGGGAATGACTTAACTCAGATCTAAAACATACATAACAATTGGGCGTGTGGCGTAGTTGGTAGCGCGCCTGCTTAGCATGCAGGAGGTCTTGGGTTCGACTCCCAACTCGTCCATTTTTAGTTATACCTAAAAAATATCCGATATCCGAGTTCCCGAATTTCTATATTTTATAGATTTTTTTTATTGTTTTCGAAACATTTGCAAAGGTGAAAATTTTATTTCAAATCAGTATGCTTTGAGATTCCATAATTCTTTCCTTTGATAGGGCCATAACACACATTTATAGAACTAACTTGAGTTTAAAGCAAAAAATCTCCTTTGAATCAGTTTGATTTATTTTAATAGAGATACATCATTCTGGGTGTCAAAAATTGTCTCGAAAGAACAGACTTGAAGGGTAAATCATAGATTTTCGTTTTTCAGTGATATTTGCCCTTGTGAACATAGTCATAATATGGCATTTCTTTTTAAACGTAATCCTAAAACTCCTGTGGATCTTGTTAGGTCAATTGGGGAGCAGTTAACTAAGCTAGAAACAGGCTCTGATAAGAAGAAGGCAGAAGAGGAGATTACGCGTCACTTATTCACAGTCAAAACAATTATCAACGGCGAAGATGGGCCGTTTTCAGATAGTCCTGCAGATGCAATGACACAGCTGAGTCAAGAGATCTATAACACTGATTTGCTATATTATTTAATTCTGAACATGAAGGAAATTGAGTTTGATTCAAGAAAAATAGTGGTTAGCTTGTTCAATTCATTGCTTAGACGCAAAGTTGGCAATAGATCGCCAACAGTAGATTATTTGCTTTTGAAGAAAAAAATTTTAATATTACTTATGAAAGGCCCTGAAGTTCCAGAAATCTCGATAAATACTGGCCTAATGCTAAGGGAAGCTATAAAATACGAAAATCTTGCTAAAGTGGTTTTATACGAGCCTCAATTTTGGGAGTATTTCAGATACGTTAACACAAATTCATTTGAAATATCTACTGATGCATTTTGTACCTTTTATGAGCTTTTGACTTGCCATCCAAAGGTTGTGGGCGATTTCTTTTCAAGGCCCACAATAGTTGATAAATTCATAAAGGGAATAAATGGGTTGATTGCCGGTGGTAACTATGTTACTAAAAGAGAAAGCATCAAGCTATTAAGCGAAATTATAATGCTGAAACAAAATTATGGGTTACTGACTAAGTATGTCAACGATTCCGATAATCTTAAAATAGTCATGTTGCTTTTGAGTGATCGTTCAAAAAATCTTCAGCTTGAAGGATTCAATGTCTTCAAGGTTTTTGTCGCAAATCCCAAAAAGGAAAAAGGAGTTACTGATATTTTAGCCAAAAATAAGCAAAAATTACTCTTTTTTTTAGATGGTTTCAATAAAGAAAAGAATGATGAATTGTTCGTTGCAGAAAGGGCCTTCGTTATTCAACAGATTCAGCAATTGCCAAATATAATTCGCTCGGAGAAGATAAGTGAAAACGATGCACCAAGTACTAGTCTTTCAGGCCAGAAAAATATTCCCTAGGTTTTAGATATATATATAAAATTTATAGCTTTACTTATGTAGGTGAGGTGGTTGCTAGTCAATCTTGTCTGATCTTTATATACCAATCTTCATTCTTATACTTCACATATTTCAACAATGCTTGTTACATTTCTATTATTATACATGCGACAAAAATTCATTCAATAAGATTAAATGCTCACTATACTCAAATAAGTAGAGGATGAAGCAGTGGAAAAAAGCTCCTCATTACTGTCAATAGCACCATCGCATTTATTAATGAAAGACTCTATTATTTTGTTTGGCCAGTATTGTGTTCCTTCTAAAGTGGAGTCAATAACCAACTCACCTTTGTGTGCGAGAGAATCCAAAATCATTTTCAATATCATGTAATTCATATTGAAATCGGTATTTTGAAGCTGTAGGATTGTTTTACCTGGGTTTTTTTCAATGTATGAGGATATTTTTCTAGCTATTGAATTAGTTTGGTTTTTTTTGGAAATTATCACCAAGTTTTGGTTAGATTTGTCACTTGCATTATCCAAACTTAAAGGAACCTTTGATATTTTAAAATTCAGGTTTAAAAGCTTGAACCTATTCACTGCATCATATAGCTCATTAGGAGATATCAAGTTTACACGTCTGCTTTTGTTGTATAGCATATATAAGTCATTCAAGGTGATGAGACCATTATTTTGTTCTAATACATTGTAAAATGTTAAAAACTCTGAAATATGACGAGATAATTCATCAATATATTCTTGTGATAATTTTGATTTAGTATTGACAGTTGGTTTACCATTTTTTAGATGCTCCAAACTATTGATTTTTTTAAAGTTCATCAAATGACTCGTATTACTTTTTCGATTGACAATGTTTTTCAAGCTATTTATTTTTCCATTAGGTTCAACTCCAGTTGAGAAAGCTTTGTTAATGGTGTTGTCTATCAGTTTATTGTCATGTAAAACCAATCGGTACTTTTCTGATAATTCTATTAGTTGTTGTGCTTTAGACATTAATTCATCAAGGTTCTGAATGGAATTATTCATTATCATAGAGATTTCGTTATTATTTTGTTCTGATTGAGTAGCAAGCCCATGAATGCCACGAAGATAAACTGATGGTTTTGAACTTGAGCCTGCAACACTTTTTTTAGTATTTGTTGATGCAAATGCAATCTCAGTTTCATCTTTGATATCCTTTTTGTTAAATTCAACAGCACCTTTATTTGCGCCATTGGAATCTTGAACATAGGTCCACATGGCATGCTTTATAGTACTATTGAGGTTTGCGTAAAATGTTTTGGCTCCACCGTTCCTAAAACTTAACTTGATAGTTTTTAACTCCAAATCATTTAATCGTTCATCAAAGCCAAGATTAAGTTTTATAGACCTTCTATGGTTCACCTTATTTTCTGCAAGGTTAGTAACACCCAAATTAGCACCACATATTTCACAATTTTTCATTGAAGGATGATTGCAGAATGTACAATCGGGACATCGGTTGTTATCATGAGACAAAGAAGTGGAATATAAATCTGTGGCCTTTCTATTTTGGTTTTTTATCACTTGGGATATTGTTCTCCAGGTTGACGTGACACCACAGTTCGAACACACAGGTAACGAATCGCATTCTCTTTCTAGTCTTTCAACTTCAAAGTTGCTTGTTTTGAGCTCATTGGTATAGTAGCAGATGGGACAAACCCAGGCTAAAAGAATCCTTTCTTTCCTTATTGTATCCGTTAAACAAAAATCGTCTTTAGTCTTCATTGTGATGATAACCTTAGGGCTCGATTTCAAAAATCCTCCGTAGTAATCAACCTTTTCGACATCAATCAACTTGATTGACATACTAGTCTTCTTGCCTTCATTGTGGACATAAATTATGCGCTGATCCGTCAAGTAAACTCTTCCTGATTGAAAATCAAGTAGTTTAATATCGCCCTGATAAACACCTACTGAAGACTGAATAACAACATCATGCTCACCTTCATCTAGTAATGGCTGGCCACTTGACGAAAGCAAGACACTCGTCCAGTACGGTGACTCCACTGTTTTAAACATACGCAAGTGTTATGCTGTATTTTGCTAAAGTAACTTTAAGTGCTCGCAGCCAAATTTTTCCAAAACCAGGATAAGCTTGCTTTGATTGAAAGAATCCAATAGTAGCCTTACAAAAATAAAGTATTTTCGACATTCAATTGATTCAGTATTGCAACAATATTTAAGGATATGATTTTAATCTCATATTGATATTACTAGTTCACAAGTGTTGTAGCATAAATAAAATATCACTTCAACTAACATTACATGTTTATACATAAATCAACATACTTTTGTGGTACCCATATCTACCAGCAACATTTTATGTGCTACTTTTTCCAATTTCAGAGCGTGAAACTGGCTTAGCATCACCACCACCACCGGTGGTGTTTGAGCTTGCCCAAGGCGCTCCCGTGGTAATAGAATGGCTAATGTCAGACACCTTTGAACTTGCGCCTATACGGTTGCTACCAGCATGTGAGGCGTTGATTTCACGCCTCAAAGCACTAACATCAGGCTGCCGCCTATAAGCAAGTGTAGAATTGTTATTTGCTTTCTTTAATGAATGACATGGAATGTTAGTGCTGTTGCTATCTTTAGCTGAGGCAGAAGATAACCCCTGGGTGCTCGGAAGTGATTGCCATAGAGCTTCATTTTTGATGTCATAAGCTCTTGCCCCGTTGGAATCTGAGTAAGCAGTACCTAGAGCCCTTGAAGCACTAACCCATGGATAAAGAACGCCTCCAAACCAAAAATGTTGCACCACAGGCCATTTACCCAAAACTTCATCAGCATACATTCTCCATAAACCTTTAGCTACTTTTTCCCAACTTTTTGCAGCTCCAATATTATTAAGTATAGGCGAGTGTTCAAAGAATGCACCCTTTTTGACTGTATAGATAAACGAAAGAGAAGCAAAATACAAATTTCTTGCTTCCAATGTCTTGATAACGTCTTTATTCAATGTTGATAATGGTAATGGAGCCTGCTGTTTACCAATGCAGTGTAAAGTTTCAACACTAGCTTTAAATGTGTCTTTCGACTCACTGTTTTCTTGAATCAATGGCAATGCTTGCTTTGAAGTTTGATCTGATGTAGACACAGTGTCTGAATCAAGTTCAAGAGTGTTTGGAGGAGGGAAAACATCATTGTACCTAATCATCTCACAAGCACCAAAAAAATAAGCCAAATGAAAATGATCATCTAGGCCCCAAACACCATGGCTTCCTGCGGGTTCTAAAGTATAGTTCAAAATTAAGCTTTTTACAAGAACATAATATTTGTTCAAAATCCAAAGCAGTTCGTATCCATTTGTCTCTGGCGGTAACAAATGCGTCATATAAAGAGATCCAATCCATGCGATGAATGAAAGCTCGTGGCCCGTGCCAAAATCTAGCCTAGTTGGTGATCCAAAGGAGTTTAGTAAGTAAGGAGTGGACTCATCCATGAATGACTGGAAGTTTTCTGCTGCAACACCATCTGGCTGAAGCTGTTCTCTGATAACACTGTCAATTTCAGTTTTGACTTTTGAGTGCCAATCACGTGCAGCAAAATTACCGTACCTTCTTGGACCAGCAAGTGGAGGAGTCTTATCGCGAATATTCGAAAGAGCGTCTAGAATGCAACAAATGGATTTGGCTGGAGAGGAGAGCTCGCAATTGATAGGTATATCCTTATTAGAAATCTTCTGTGCAATGTTTAAGATTACCAAATTAATGCGAAAAAAGGCCAATGATTTATGAAAAGACGGCAGATCATCTGAAGCATAGATCTTTTTAAGCTGGTCTTTCCAATTGTGTGATACAGAAAGCGGAATAAAATCCATTCTGCACTTTTTTAATAAAGAAGAAAACTATACCATCTTTCTAGATAATTACATACTCCAAAAAAAAAATTTCAAAACACTTCATCTATTTGTAACTCTTCTTCTCCTAGTATAAGCGTAATGTCATTGTGGGCGTCTGATCCCTTTGCGGCTCTCTACAGCTCAATCTCTTCACTTGACCAGGACACACAGCTAAAACTTTTGAGAGAACTCCATAAGGACTCGCTTTTGAATCTTATTGAACATCCTCGCAAATCAGAATCTTCAAGAAAGATCTTAGAATCCAAAAAAGTTGTTTTTACTGATGGTATGGAATATGAATTGAACCAGTCTTTCATAGAAGATGCTATTAAGATTTCGGACACACTCAATATTGATGAAAAAGCAGCAGCTGAAATTTTATACTATGCATTGAATGGTACCATAAATGCTGGTGTTGATACATTTGAATCTGCAATTATTTCGTGGTATGACCGCAATACGTTCATTTTGCAAATCCTTTCTTATTATTTGAACAGCAGTGCCGCTCAAGATGAGAACATTCATAGGTCTGGTGATTCAATTGAAAGCCCTAAGCATTATCTTTTTGCTCTTCTCAAAAACTACCAAGGGTTTTCAACCAAGATAATGAATTCAATGAAATTAATTGGTGAGGAGCTTGAAGAGATTAAAATGCAAATTGATCGTTTGAAAGTACTAGGCGAATACCAACTTGAGTCTTTTCAAATGAAAAATATCGCTTTTAGGAGAGATATTCTTTTTAGGCATCATCAGCTTCTTGGTGAAATTATGTATGGATTTTATTCAAATTTTGTGAAATCAGTTGACTTTGAAGAGTATAAAGCTTTACTTGATCATGTGCAAAAGTTTGATCCATCTGACATGTTTGCATTATCATATTTCCCTGCGCTATCCCTATTTGCGACTTCATTAGATAAAATGGAAGACGGTAAAGTTGACAGCATTCATAGAGAGTTCATGGATAATATTAGTAAGCTTGAAACTTTAGCGGATAGCCCTTTCAAAGCATTCGTAATGCTTCAATTTTTTTCATCCTTCATTGGTTGGTGCAAGTCTGACTCTACTCGTTCACAAAAGTATGAGTTCTTTTCATCAGTTGAAGATCCAATGCAGAAACTTATTGCGATTGGTGCGCTAGAACAGTTTTTAACCATTTGTGCAGATACAAGTGTGGTTGAAGCAACAGGCCAGAACAAACCTTTCTTCAATTTTAGAGGATTTTTTCAACGACATGTTCCCATGTATTCTCCTATCAGATGCTTGGATATTGATGAGCAAGTCACGACAATATTACAGCGTGAACAAGAACATAGTTCTGCCACAGCGATTTCACTAGTTGATAAATCAAAACCATTTTATATGACCAATGCTAAAACTATCAAACTCGATCCACATTTCAATGAGTTTGTATTAAGATCACTAAATATATTTGTTTACATATTTGTTACAAATGCGGCTTTTATGTTAACTACATTAAGGGACCAGGAAGAGGATTTACTTTTGAGTAATGACAGTGATATTCAAGGAATTAGTGAGAACGCCGACTTGGAAAGAGCCTATTTGGGAATGTTTTACCTCTACAGTAATCGTCCAAATTTGTCAGCCCAATTTTGGGCCAACACTGAAAATAACTATAGCAACAATAATTTATATGGTTTTCTTCAGTGGGGTTCTAAGTGTAATTCTCCTTTAATCATGGCTTCCTACAGTATGTTATTATCATCATTAGCATCAAACAAACAAAGTGCAGAATATGTTTTCACATTTCTTCAAACAACAAATAGTGAGTCTAATGGCACAAGCGCACAAAATGGTACACTCCAAGGTGTAAGAAATTCAGGAGGTTTATTGTTGAAATATGGAAGCGTGAGCTGGGCAACTATTTATTCTAGTCTATCATATTATAGCAACCAACTGAAATCATTACTTTCCCCTCAAAGCAATAGCAACTCATTTAACTCAGAGTCTAAAGCTTCTGATGGAACAATGAACTCGAATGTTATTGTAGCTGAATTGGGCAAAGATTCGGTGCTCTATCTATCATCACTATTTAGCATAATTGAGTCTGTTGCAAAACAAAGTCCTCAAGCAAGGCGTGAATTGCTGGAAAGTGATGATGGTCAGCTTATTGGCTTACTACAAAGTATTCTTGTTGGAGTAGGGGAAAACGTTATAAAAGGTGCTATTCTTTCCATCTTTTCCACACTAATCGGTTCGGATTCGGTTTTGGAGGTAGATTTTACAACCAAGGAAGAAACTTGTAAGTTTGAAAGAGAAACTAGAGAAAAGATATGGAGTGTACTTGATTCCTGGATATTTGGAGCCAGTGGTACTGGATTGCCTAAAGATAGGTTTTCAAAATTACTTAACTCATACCCTTTAATCAGTGGTTTTACCAAATTGTTAACTTCTTTGCTTTCTTCATATCCTGATCATACTAATTGCTTTAAACAACTTGATCACACATTTCCAATGAACCTTGGAGGCAATTTTCATTGTCCTGGAATTCATATTTATCTCGAATTTTTAATCAAAGAAGTTTTTCCATCCATTGCCTTTTCAGCAACAGATAAAATAGTCTCCAAGGAAGAGAAGAATATTCTACATTTGTCAATTTTACGACTTATCTCCAAACTATTGGATTCAATTGATCCAGCTTTTGTTGAGGCCTGTCAAGCTGCAGGCTTGAAAGAAATAGATGATATCATTTCTTCTGAAGTAGGCGGGGTAGTTAATTATTTACAATCACATCCATGTTCATCTGTTATGAAGTGTATTTATGAAAGTCAAGTTTATGAAACAGTTTTCAAGATCGCCAATGTGGGTATCGACAATCTGAATCAGTTTGTGTCAGATAGCATGGAGTTGAATCTAGTTAAGGAGGCTCTCTTAGCAGTAGAGTTGATCATAGCCCACGATTCGTTTTACATTGACAATTTAGTTCCAATTTTGAGGTTGAAGGACAATAAATTCATGGATCCTGCTGAAGTTGGCAGTGGGACTGCAGGTTTAAGAAGTTTCGATGAAGCATTTCTTTTAAATTTGGACTTTGTTGTTAACGTGTCCCTATATTTAGGTGCTTCAGACTTGACAATCTGTGAAAGTTCTTTGAAAATTTTCAACCATATTTGTCAGTCTAAACTATTCAACTCGTCTGCCATAAATGGACATTTCAATTATCAATCCGGTAAAAAGAAAAGAATGCTCATTATGCTGGAGACCGTTGAAGAGTCTGACAGGATTAGAGAAGCTTGGACCACTCAATTTGAGGCTTCGATTGATTTCAATTCCAAAGATGATAAATTGATTGGAATCAAAATATCAATGCTGGACTTTTTATTGACCACTCTAAATGATGTCCCAGAGTCTATGAATGATACTGTTACATCCGCAAATTTTTGTCCTACTGTCTCCCATTTCTTGTTAGGCTTTGACACTAATAGGCATACTCTTGGATCAGAAGCAATAAACGGGACTATTCGATCGAATAGGTCATTGTTGAATTCCATCATTTCACTTCTTTGTGAACTGATCACAGCTCTCGGTAGTTTCGAAATCAACTTTTTTGCTGCTCGAATTTCATCTTTATCTGTGGAGCTTTTAGTAAATCTCACTAAAGCTACACTTTTGCGTGATCCAATTTTAAAATACTTTAGAAATTTCAACAATTTCAACTTAACATCGTTCCTGCTCAAAAACACTAAAAACATAAACTATGAGACGTTGTGGTCTGGTTTGCAATTTAGCGAAGATGCATCTTTAAATTCTTTATTTTTTTCCGAAGGTTTTGCAGCATCTACACTGATTCATTTTATCAAGTTCCGAAGTTCTTTGTTAAGCTTGATTACAAAAGAGCTGGAAACAATAGCTTTTGAACAGCAATATAGTTTGTTATCTGAATATGTGAAGTTACTAACACACTCTCTCGGATATGGTACAAACTCTAATAAAATTCTAGAATTCTTGGATGTGACTACTTTCAAACCAAGAGCTAATAACGAGAACCTCAACAATCTTTTCTTGGGATTTGATTTCAGATACATTTTCAAAAATATAGTATTAAAGGCATGTCCATCTCCTGATTGTCAGAACCCTTATAATCTATCTACGATTGATTTTTTGGTTAGTATATTTGGTAAAACGCAATTCAAGAGTACCAAGTTTGGACAGAAAGAGAAATCAATGTCGTTCATTGTAGAAGCAGAAAGAATTAAAAAAATTATAACAAGCTCCATCTGCTTGGATAATTTTAAGTGGTGCCTTCTGGAGAATTTACAATCTTGGTCTAAGCTTGTCATGTTTGTTGCTAAAGAAGGTTTTACATCATTTTCTGGCTCTGAAACATCGAGTTTTATTTTAGAAACTTTGCAATCAGTGTTACCAAGAATTGATGAATATTTTGAAAGCGATATTACGTATGCCGAAACTTTAGTGACAATGTGTGTTCCATTACTATATATTTACATCAAGGATAAAAAACAAACCATTATCAGCAAAGAAGAACATGTTGTTAGGTCCGCAATTGACGCTAGACGGTTATTTTCTGTTTTCAAAATTTGTGTAAGGGGAATCATGTCGCCAAACAGCCCTCCTAACCTGAGATCAAACTTGTACATTTTAGCCCAAATTTACCTGGATGAAACAATGATTAACAAAGAAATTATCATCAATGCAGATCTTCTAATTTTCTTCAGGTCCGTGGATCTTAAATTTTACTCTACTATTTTACATGATTCAGTGGTAGGTGAGAGTTCTAGCAGAATTACTTCTGTATTTCTTCTAGAATCTTTTTTGAAATGCTTTTCAAAATTGAGTGTCAATCAAAAAACTTTGTCCAATAGGAATCAAATGAAGCAAGATGGAGACATACAGATAATTGAGAAGTTCATCTCGGATATTTTTTGCTCAGGAACATATATCTCATCATTAGTACAGAAACTAAAAGTTACTGATGAAGTGTTTAGTAGTGCCCTTGGTATCAGCAATGCCAGTGAGAATGTATCTGCCACTGGTTTACTTTATGAAATTACATCTTATAAAGCAACGATGAGCTTATTGATCAGACTGGCGCAATCTAGACTCGGTGCACAACAATTACTACAGTCTGATGTTTTCAAAACTATTAGAGATTGTGCTTTCTTAAAGGTTGATCTTGATCTTGGATGGGAATTTAATATTGAAGAAGTCTTTTCACCTACCTGTGAACATTCTAGAATATCGAAGGTTAGATTATCTCTGGACAATCCTGTTGGTACTGTTTATTCACGAGTGGGTGTTTCTGCTAATGGAGGTCCAACAATTTTAAATGCTGATAATCATCTTTCTGTCTATGATATTTTGATTCCAGTTTTTCAATTGATTACTACAATTGTGATAACACTGGGTCCTCAAAATGAAAAAGCTTTAAAGGAAGCTTTGCTCACTGAGAATCATTTTGAGAGATTGATCAAATCTGTTTTGAAGAGGGACGTTATTTTTGAAGAGCAATTATCTGAAATAAATCTTTCGCTAACGAAACAAAATGATGAACGATCCACCAATTTTAAGGGAATAAAAGACTTGACAAAACTTTTCACTCTATTAAACGCTCTTATCTAAACTTTAAATACAGAAAGAACTTTTTGTATTTGCTAAGCAAATCTTGTTACATCATAGGTTACACATTTCTAAATATTTTTATAATTAATATTAATTCCTGTTCAATTATCTACACGTAATTCTGCATCGTTTAGGTTGTTTGAGTTGGCGACTTCGTTTGTTTCTTTTTTTTCTTCTGTGGCAACTACTTTTGTCTCATCAGAAGTGATGTCAACTTGGTGAGAGTTGCTTTCGTTTACCTTTTTATGTTTCCGCTTTCTTCCTTTCTTCAAATCTTTGTTGACATTGTTTCTTTCTGTTTTAACCTCCTTTTTCTGCTTTTTCTTCATTGACAAAGGATTCACACCCTTAATTTTCTTTTTCTTTTTAACTGGCTCATCAGATTGTTCTTCTTTTCCTGGTTCGTCTTCTTTACTTCTTTTACCAGCATACACGTCATTCAACCCATTGGTGAGCTTTTGCGTATTGACATACTCAGCAATTCTTTTAGTGGTTTTACTTAATGGCTCCATTACCAAGACTCCCTTTTTCATAAAAAACATAGGAACAGCAGGTATGGCTCTCAAGTCATCCCTGAGTTTTTCGTTCTGGGTAATAACAACGAACCTATACTTGTTTTCACCATCATGATTAACTATGCTGTTAATGCACTCCTTTGAAGGTAGTGTCTCTTTATGGTGACAAAATCTCTTTTGCATGTTTTTGGCGACAGCGATAGCATTTTCATTCTTTGACTTGTAAAGATTGTTAATACAACATTGTGATATAAATAAATGTGTATCGTGTGGAATGTGTGTGTTAATCGATTTTATTAGATCATAGTTGATTCTATCTGCCTCTAAGATAGTGTTTGCATCAACCAGAACCTGGATTGGTTCTGAGAAGTTGTAAGTCTTAGTCAAGATGGTAAACTGTTTTTTATACTTTTTAAGCTTTCTCAAACCCATCTTCCGGTGCTTTTGTGTGGCTATTCACTCCTTATGTAAATAGATTTATATTTAAACTAGTGAAAAATTTACATATAAAAGAATTTTTTGACATTTTTTTTTTGCTTACGTGATTACGACTTTCTTGTTCTTAAAGAAGGTTATCATATTTCAATCACAATGGTAACAATCGAAACTGCGTGGGTGATCTCACAAACATCTTCTTTATTGTTGTCTCTTTTGGTTCTCGTTGGTCTGCATGTGCAGTACCTGTACGCTTCTGCATACTTTTCAATTGTCGTTTCTATGGCACTGTCCCTGTACCAAGCGTTGGTTTTGCAACAAAAGAAAACTGGCAAGGGTGACAGTGAAAAGGAGTCAACTATTCCGGAGAAGAAACCTTTAGGAGACCTCAACAGCTATTTTGCGGAAGCTAAAAGATTGTATTTTGTTGCACGTCCACAATTAAAACCAATTTTGACCAACCCAAGCACGCCATATCTAATTGTGGCCTTGTTTCAATGGATCTGGTTGAAGAAGTTAGTATTAACACTTGTTCCCTTTACTCTCTACTCCTTTTTCCATGTTTTGACTCACGTCAGGAACTATGTCCTTCCTTCACTTACCAAATTGTCAACACAAAGAAAAGAAATGCTAAAGTCATTACTGAACAATTTCAACACTAACTGGGGTCCAAAATGTATTTTGTTTGCCACCTATTCCGAGATTGCATCATTCTTGGCCTACACAGGAACTGCGATCACTGGTTCATTACTCATTTTGATTGGGAGAGGGAACGGGTTCATTGTAAACTGGCTTGCTGTTTTGGTGTGGTTTGTTTTTCTAAACGTGAGATATGATGAGTCCTTAGCCATGAAAAAGGCAGTTCATGCGTTGGTATCAAGCGCAGATGGATTCATTGCTGACCCAAGAGTCCCAAATGAAGTGAGAACTGCTTGGAGCCAATTGAAGTACACGACAGCTGTTTTCTTCCAAAGAATCAAGCTCAATACCAACTAGTTAACTTTTGAGGTCCCAAAACTGTAACATCTTTGTTGAGCGCCAAGTTTCACTTAATTCATTATGTTTTTTATACATGATATTTAACATTGGGTTATACTATCAGATCCCCTAAAATGCATATAGCTCTGTTTAAAATTCGCAACTCAAAAATTTATGGCTATCACAGCAAAACTGATTAATCGATAGTTGTGTACTTATTACTTTATTTTGGAGCTGAAGTTAGGAAAAATTCAGTATCATAAAGCTATGTATTGTCAATGAGTATCAGTACGGTAGTGTGAGGATGCATTCAAAAAGTACGCTCTACCCATCATCTATTGTTTTGAAAAAGAAACACTTAAAAAGCGCCCAGCATTTAATATCTTGCAATTAAAAAAATTTTTCAAAAGTGAAAAATGCTAAAGGTTTGTATGTTTCAAATATTCTATCAGTGTTCAATATTGGTTACAATCGTTAGGTCATTTATGAATAAGCTAATTAAAACTGTTATCTGTCAGTTTGTCCGAGTGGTTAAGGAGTCAGACTTGAAATCTGATGGGCTTCGCCCGCACAGGTTCGAACCCTGTAGCTGACGGATCTTTTTACACAAAGATATTCTAGCCTTTAGAAGGCAGTCGTCTCTAAATACTACTATGTTTTTGATAAGAGCGGCTCACTAAATCTTTTAATTTTTTCTAAAAGATCCAATCTTCGGAAACTCTAACTTTCAAACATTTGAATCAAAAACCTGTTTATCTCTTGAGGTTTAATGTTTTTGACTATGCTTTTTAATTGATATCGTGGTGCTATAACTAGTATGTCTTTTCAAAGCATTGTTCTCGAATCTCTTCACTAGCCTATAAAATTCGCAGTACGCCAGATTCAATTTACAACTGCTCAGTCAATCCAAATGCAAGTGCAATTGCTTCTTTACCCCATCACCAACTTAGTGAATTTTATTTAACTCCTTGATTATAGTCCTATTATTTCGTTCGCCTGTTGCATTCAGCAACTTTGTCATGAAATTTCGCTTGTACAACTAAGGATGAAGTTGGTAGCGCATTGGCATCAAACTCTTCACGGGGATACCTAACATATATGTAAAACCTTTGAAAATGCTTTCAATGAACTGAATGGTAATCCAGTGGATCTGACAAATCCTTCACTATTTAGTCCATTATGATTCTAATAATTCAAGATCAGATAGATGATATCGCAATTCATCACAATAGTTCATATTGTCAGTTAGTGTAATTCAATTATCAAATGTCTGTTTTGGTGATAACACCTCGGCTTATCTTTATTATTTTCTCAAGGAATTGTGCAAGAAAATTTCTTTCAGGTGCTCCAGTGCCTTTATCAGCGTCACAATTCTAATCGTCAATACACTGGCCCCTGATTTCAAAGTCTTACTCAACAGTATACAATTCAATTATGTTATTTTTTTCTGATCCTGAAAATGTCACATCTACCACACGAGGTGATATTATTAACTCAGTGATGCAACATCCATGCAGATAGAGCGTTGTTCTAATTGGCTGTCATCTAGGGTGATGTTTTCCAAAATTAATGTTTATGCTTAACATACCTATAACTGGCAGAGCACTATGAATATTCTTATAATTTTCCTTGTTATCGTAGCCTCCACAAAATACCTAACTTTTTTTCCGTCAAGCAACACTTTAACAGGCATCTGGATTCGTCCCACCGTCTGGATCGGTGCTGCTGACGCTGAGTTCATCACTGGAGTTCCCGTGGCTTTACAGTATCTTGTGAGACTATATTTCATGATTCCTACTTTTTGAATTACATTGACGTTAGCACCTGAGTCAATCGATCCTTCAACAGATTGTCCATTTTCCAATTTAATCAACATTCACAAGGCGGGAATCATTTCAACCTCTTGTAAGTCACCAGGGCAATCAACCGGAGGTTTAATTGCTGCCCTTCTCCATTTTTTGACTCTTTGGAGTCCATGTCTACCATTGCTGTGCAGTTTTAAGCAATGTGGTATACCCTCTTCATACACTTGTAACAGATTAGCTTCTTCTTCTTATGGCCTTTGTATCTAATCTCATCAATTTCCATTGAGTCTGGGTCCGAACCTGCACCAGCAATTGGTAACATGGTTTTTAGTGGTGCTTTCGCAAGAATGTCCTTAAGCGTCATTTTGTTTAATTTGATTTCTCTCTCGGCATTGAGAGCTAAAGTCATCGCATCATCAATGGTTTGAGGTTGATAGGGTGACATAATCACTGTTTTTTTAACACCTCTCTTCCTAAATGTTTAACAAATCGATCAGTCAATCCCTCATTGGTGTGCAACTTCCTACATAAAGTTTATTGGCTAGCCATCTTATTATTGACGTCTATACATTTCAACTATTTGATTCTTCAACTCTAAAACGGTATAAAGTGTCGTTATGATTCACGTTTCATTCACTTTATATTTAATTTATAATTAACGGTATGAGTAAGAAACTCTGAATTTACTAAAAGTTGATAATAACGGCTACTTATACTAATTCATGTTAAATTCTCAAAATAATACTGCAACTGTTACTTTATAAAATATTACACAAGGATTATAATTAAAAAAACGACACTTCGCTCTTTTTTAGATATTTTCGTTTACGAACTCTATACGCTAAACTTGCTTAGTTAACCCAATTAGGTATTCACTGAGTTCTGTTAATGTTTATTGTAGAAACTTATATCTTAATTGTTTTAAATAATATAAAGATAATTAAATAATGAGGAAACAGTAGTTCCTTTTATAGTAAAATATTGATTATATAAATAGAGTGTAAGTTATGATTAGCTTGCATTCTATTGGAGAAATACCTTTTAGTTATGATTACTCCAATAGACATGATAGCAACGGAACGGATTCAAGCATACTGTTGCTCAGAGTATTAATGCAATATGCATGTATTGTATTAATACATTCAACCTTACATGTAACTCTCCATTGTTATGTACACTAACGTGTTATGAGCGTAAAATGGTTAACTTAGTATGTACTGCATATCTGTGATCATTCGTTAGCAATATGTATGTTGTAGTTTATACTTCAACATTAAACATCCTAATTAATAACTGAGCAATACTTGATTATCACTTATTTTGACAGTTTTCATATTCGTTTGATAATGTCAAATTATGAATTAAATTAGGATAAATCAAGTTGGACATTATCTGAGACTTTAATTAATTAAGCAAATTAAACCTTATCAGCTATCTCAAGCCAATACAAATTGGATTACCTGATTCGATTACATACAGTTACCTAAAGTGTTGATCAGACAATAAGATGTCTTCTTTAAGAGTTATGCTCATGCATTAAACGCACTTCAACTCTGACCTACATTATCTTTTATCTAATTAGTATCAATTAGGAAATTGTATCCTTTAGAATTGCTTTACTCATTAACAAATCCAAAGTATAAAACTAAACCGTTAATTTTTAAAGTAAATATAAAATAAAGATAAAGTCAATTATGACGACTATTTAAATTGTTTCGGATAAAGGGATTTGTTTCTTGATTGATAAGATTAAGGTCACAAATGACTTCGGCAATTATTTACATCACCGACACACTATGGTTTATCTGTAAATAATTGTTGTATTTATGTCTTATGCTCATCATTAACAAATCTCTGTAATATTTTATTTTAGCTTGTTAAAGCTTACTAAATAACAATGTAACTTTAATTGTTTGTCAATGCTCATCATATATATGTCAAGTATGATTATGACTCATACCTTTGTTTTCAATAATTTCTAACTACGTTTTCAAATCGGGAATGACTTAACTCAGATCTATAACACTCTCTCCCACTTAGATTGGGCCATCAGTACTTTTACTGAATCGGAGTGTCTCCCCAAAGTTCCTCTAAACTTTTGGCCCTTGAGATTAGCACTTCTCGAAGTTCTGAGGGAATCTTACTGAATTGTTGGAACGAGATCGTGGAGCCTAAGCTAGGAGGAC
>JAKTTM010000052.1:0-17666 GCA_030581435.1 Saturnispora quitensis
TTACATTAAAACATGGCACACAGAGATCATCTCGTCCAGCAACCAAACTGGGTGAAAGGTTAAATGCGGATATATTAGGTCCCATCAATGATCAGTATGGTCTCGTAGTCAGAGATGCTTATTCTGGCTACATCATTGGAAAGGTGCTTGAAAGTAGGATAGATGCAAGTCAAAAGCTAATTTCAATATTGAAAATATTTATGAAGTTACTTAGCTTAAAAGATGCCTCAATTGTACACTTGAGAACTGATAATGAATTTAGGACAGAGAAGTTGAAAGAATTTTGCAAAAACAATAGCATTATTTTAGAACATACGGCTCCACATAGTAGTTATCTGAATGGTGCAATAGAGTCCACAATTGGTTATTTGAAGAAGAAGATGAGAAATATGCATATTGACTCAGGTATTCCAAAAGATTTATGGAAATACAGCTTCAATCATGCTATCTTTCTTTCTAACCATTTGGCTAAATCTAAGCAACTTGTATCACCTGTTAACAGGATGATAGGTAAGGAAGATATTAATCCATCAAAATTACTTCCGTTTGGGTGTCATATTTTCCTTTACAATTACAAAAGGGAACAAAAGTTGTTCAATGTTTTTAATCCTTACATATTTGTGCGATATGAGAACAATTCTGACAAAATAGTTCTGGCTTATGATCACATCAATCATAAGATTAGAACATCTTTTGCTTGGAAATCTCTAGATAAGATTTTCCGTTGAATAAATACAGGTTAGAGCAACAATATGAAAAGGATCCATTTTCAAACGATGATGTGGATTTTTACAATTTCATTACATTCGGTGACCCATTCTATGCAGATCCAAACAAATAAATCTTGAAAGAATTCCAGGACTTTGACAATAATATAGACGATAGAGATAAATTATATGATGATATATATGGACATTACACAACACATAACTCTTCGGCTAATACCCAAATTGACAACAATAAACCACGAACTCAAACTAAAAATAGAATGTCGCAATCAAATAATACTAGAGACAATGATGTATTAATGAGGGATCAATCAATAACTCCCTCTGATAAATCAGACATTGAAATGTTTTTGGATTGTTCTGATGTCACAATTGAAAAGACTCCACCCTCAATGAGTTCAGATAAACAAACATTAATCAATCGTGATAATGAAACTCCAAGTACGGTAAGGTATAAAGTGCAGGTTGAAGACCTAGAAGAGGATTCCGAAGTAGTGACGACTACTCCATATGTAGAATCCGTGAAGACAACCCCTGCAACAACCCCTAAAGTTACACAAAAGGTATTGAAGAGTACTGAACCTCGAATGAAGCAAAAGATGTTACCAAGTCAAGAGTCGCTAAGTAAAACAAGGAATGTTGATAAACAAATAACAAATCGCAATAGAAAACGAACAGTTATAACAACTAAAGAAAATAAGAAATTTTCAAATTCCGGTAACAAAATTGCAAATTCCAAAATAAGTAAAAATATTGATAAACATCAAAATAGGCTACCACCAATTAAAGAAAAGTTACCTATAAGCCATAAGCCATATAAAGAAATCATAGTCCGGAGGACGTTATAATGCAAGAAACTAAAATTAAAAAGATAAGACATAACTCTAAAACCAAGTTAACACATGAACTAACACCAAATAAGAAGTTGAAAACAAAATTTACTCCTGCAACTACTTTAAATCATACACCTAAAACTAACATGTCAATATTATCAACAAACAAAGGTACTTCAAAAATTGTTAAAGTTCCTAATACAGTAAGTACACGAACAAGACTTTAACAAAATAGTCCAAAAGAATGCAAACATTTACAAGAAAAGGGGAAGGATGGAAATACATTTGTTAGTTTGTAAAAATCAATATGTTACTCCTGTTTCTTATGAAGATGTTCTCAAATCTGAATAAAAACAAAAATGGCTAGAAGGTTATTCAGCGTGAACTAGATGTTAAAAATTACTTTCAACTTGAAAAATAGATTATAAAACTTATGTAATTCCTGCACATGGTATGGATAGAAAATCCATTAAAATATGAAGATTCAAGATCTAGGAAAACTAAATATATCTTTAGAAAAGATTTTAACAATGGGAAGAATAACTCATTTAAGCTCACATTAAAGTCTACAATTGAAAGATTTGCAAGAAATTATGAGATGAATCATGAGATAACAACAAAGTCAAAAAAAATCAAAACATCAATTATCAGGGTTAGGAAGTAATAAACCAATTGAGTTAGCATCATTTTCAACAGAAAATCAAAGTACATTTAGATCCATTGTCGGCACAATCCTATTCATAGCACTTATGGGAAGACCAAACATATCATTTGCTGTTTTATACTTATTTTCATATCTTCTTTCTGCTAAACAAGCACATCTAAAAGCTGCATATAGGGTGATGCATTATTTACTGCAAACTGAAGATTACGGTATTGGTTCCCAAAATTAAAAATTAGTAACAATAGTTTTTAAGATTTTAGATACATCGATAAAACCGAAAAATCAAAAATAAAAGATTACAATGAAAGTACTGATTACTGAATTACAGTATTTATTGATATTAGTTGGGCATATCACATCGATGATAGAAAATCACATTCTGGTTAGTTTGCTTTGCTACATAACAACATTATAGCATGGAACTCAAGAAAACTTAAAACCATTGCTGAATCATCCACAAAATCAGAATATATGGCTATTGCTGATGCTGCTAGAGAAGCGGAGTATTGTCGAAACTTATCGAGAGAGTTAGAATATAAAATTGGATACATCGACATATGAGTTGACAATCAAGCTGCATTAACTTTATCATCTCCTAACACTCAACACCAAAGTGCTAAACATATAGACATAAGATATTATAAAATAAGACAATTAGTCGAGGATAAAACCGCCAAACTTAACTATTTAAATACTTAACTAAACACAATAAACATATTAACAAAGTTCGTAGATATCATAAATAAACAGCTCATGAAATTAATCGAAATTGTATAATAGATTTCATATTAAGGAGTGTGTTGACATAATAAGAAAAGAAACTGAGCATAATTATTATGCCATTCTTAAAGAAATATGGTCAAGACATATATCAAAACAATGAAGCTTTATCATTAATTAGATAATCGAGAATCCCATCCATTTTCAATATGGAAAGCAATTCCCACATTTCTATATTAGAAATTAAGTCATATCAAATCATGGATTATGTTAAACCAGATTAAGGTTTATCTATAACCTTAATCAACTATCAGATTGAACTTTATCAATGATCTGAACCCAAAACAAATGGCATTTCCTGATTCGGTTACATACTGTTACCTAAAGGGTTGATCAGACAATAAGATGTCTTATTTAAGAGTTGTGCTCACATATTAAAGGTGCTAAATTTTTTGAATAATCCTTCAACTGTCACTCTATAAACTATTACATATGGGTTTAAAGTAATATGTGAGGCTTTGCCTTTTTGTAAATATATGCATTTATGAACTCTATAAGCTAAACTTACTAACTTACACAACTAGATATTTACTGAGTTCTGTAAAAGCGTATACTTATCAAAATTGGAACAATTTTTGTGGAACAGCCATCAATTCTATCAATTCAGCAATGAAAAGTTCTTTTAAAGAACCAAAAATTATCAAGAAACGAAGATTACAACATCTTGCAGGCTCGTAAAATGATTTTAAATCTTTTGAAAACATTGCTACAACTTTAAAGTTAAACGTGGTTCCAGTTATATTACATTGACAATATGTTAGATACTAATCTCATTCAATAGTTAAGAGCTCAGTGGTTATATAATTTGTATCAAACACTAAAAAAAAACAGTAAATGTTATTTATGACATTATTTTGTTCGTCGTATGCGTGCTTTAAATTGCAAATTTTCTTTGTCTTAATATGCAGGGCAGATATTTACAAAAACTAAGTTAACTTGAATTCCATGCTGAAGTTGGACAATTGTTTAGTGTTTATAATTTAATCTTAACATAGAATTTTTACTGTCTTTCACTTTTAATTCATTGATCCCAACTTCATTGCTCAAAAGTCAACAATGTATCATCTAATTTTAAAAATATATTTTGTAACTGGCATTAGCAGCTGTATTGAATACAAAGGCAGTTAACAGGACACTTACAACTTCTACCTGATATTAATATAAGACATCGTTATAATTGTCACAATTCAATTGATTCGGCAAACTTGAAATCATACATGTCCGTGGTCTTTTAATCTTTAGTTCATTTTCAAAATCCTGAACCATTCAATACTATTGAAAAATAGTGTTATAGTAGCCGTAAAGTGGGCTTCAATTTTATATTGCAATATAGTCAGTTTTGAAACTCGGTTTTTGAAACGTTAGAGCTGTATGATGGTTAACTAGGCATCAAACACAAGTTAGATAGCGATTTAAAGTAAAAAGTTCAAATACTTATGCCCGTAAAGCAATACTGATTCCACTAAATTTTACAGTATTTTCTAATCGAACTACATCAAAATTTCTGCTATGGTGTAATGAGTCCACATTATGCTATACATGTGTCTTGAAAATTAAATTCTAGATGCATGAAATTGGTCGCTTATGTCTCTACAGATATTTTTCTCAAGACCCGCTAATCCAATATTTTTTTTATGACAAGCAGAACACCGTTAACTGACTGATTTTGGTAGTGAATAATCCTAGAAATGACACTTTCACAAAAGCATAACGATTGTAATAGCCAAGAATGCCATGAGAGCATTAGAATATGTAACAGCTTTTGCAAACCAGTTGACCAGTAACTTTGGCTTTAACATTTATTGGTTCAGATTCTAACCTGAGTACAAATCAAAAGAAGGCGAAGGTTATTTATTAAATATGTGATAGAAATTGTCTTTTTTTGTAGAATTAATATCAATTATAGCTTTGTTTAAGAGTTAAATGCGAAATAACTTTACGGATAGTCAGTACATTTTTTTAGCGATGCTTAGTTTCGCTTTGCCACCAAACATGAAAAAGTTTGAGTATAATTAAAGTAGTTTTTTAGCTAAGTTAGCTAGCAGTTCTATACGTGATAGGAAACGGAAAAAGCTTCATCATTATGTCCGCCATCAAATATTGGTAAATCAGAAAACTGAGACAATACATGGATACTTTGAAATCACTGTTTCTCATTCACTTTTATCCATTCAATATTTCTGACGGGACATTGCATCTTTTTATGGAACGGCTTCTTTTCCAGTGATTACGCAGTTGGTATAACCTTTTGAAGCCTTTTCGACAACCCCAATGGCAACCTGTTTTTTTATCAAATCCTTTGCAAAAATGCAACGTTGTATTTCGACTGTGTTGTTCTTTGATATGCCTTTTTATGTAATCACACGTCTTAAAAAGTCCTTTGTAGGGACAGTTGTTGACTGGACATGGAATATGAATTTTATTGTAACGGCGCATTTTTTGTGAAACAACTTTACCTGTTTCAAAATTCTCAATTCTAATAGGCAAACCTTGATTATCACATACTAGCATTCTTAGCTTATTTTTGTAAAAGGATTCAGTTTTTTTGATTACTTTATTAATTTCCTCATCAGCAAGCTGTAGATGACCGTGTTCGTCATATATTTCTTTCATACATGTCTGTTGTTGACAATTGAGATTATTATTATATTCCTTCTCTAAGATTTCAATATTTTGAGGTACAGTTGTTATTGAACTCTTAAAACTACCAAATGATTGGATATCATTGTGGTGGCCGAGTCCATCATTGAAAGGCTTTTGTATAATAAAATGATTGGGTTTTGCAGTGTTTATAAGTTCTGTGGATTGACTAATAGAAGCGTCAATTAGAATATCGTCTAATTCCGACTTGCTCGCCAATGCCAGACAGTCAGGGTTATTTTGCATCAGTTGCGGCAAATTGTAAAACTTGCAGTGGTAATTTGGCGACAAAGCTGATTGTTGACTTTCGGAAACTTGCGATAACGCATAACTTTTATGATCCATCATAGGTAGAGTTGTTTGAATGCTAGTTTGGTTATGTGCGTTCTCGTACGTTGTGTAATCAAAATTATAGTTTTTAATTGGAAGCTCTATACCATTTGTGCTTACATTATTGTCAACATTCAAACAGCAGTTCACAATTTGTGATACATCAGTAGTTTTCTTATTGCTATCCATGTATGTTTGCCAAGAAACTGGCTTATGTTCATACACACAAGTACGTGAAACGAAACAGTCTGAAAATAGTGGCGCCAAAGCGACTTGTTCGTCTTCGTTGATACCCGCAAAAATATAGTTATTGGTGTTGATAAGCATCTCGCCACTGCATTACCATGAAAGATATGCAATAAATTGTACAAAGGAAATTCTTGCTAAAACCTAGCAGAGTTTAGGTTTTTTCAACAAAACCTTAAAGCCACAAACTCATATTTTGCCATACACAAATGCAATAAGCAAGCACTCGAATATTGGCCACATTGTTTATATTCTATTTCCGGCTTTAATATTTATTAATCAAGTGGTACTCATTTTTACCAAAACAAACCGAGCTGCATGTGGAACAGCAATAGCCCTAAAAAACTATCCCTTTGGGAAAATTACAACTGGGCAGTTTCTAGAATTTAATAATTAATATCATGTATGTTTTTTTGTCTCGACTAGATAGGTAGCTAAACTTTGGTGATGATTTTTATTTCAGCAAGTAATACTGAAATAACAAGAGATTAATAGAAAAACTTTGTTCATAGATCAACTATTGACAAATACGTTGCCTAGCTTCAAATTTCGTTTGTTATTTATTAGATGGTGGGAAAGCGCGATGCAGCCTTTAATTGGCTGGCTGCAGGAGAGCCATTAAAATGTTGGATGTTATTTTAAAAAGTTTCACTTTAATAATGCAGTGAATAATCACTTACACAACATGAAAGTTTTTCCTCATTGTTATTTGTGTCTTTATGTCACGCTGACGAAGTTGAGTACTGAAATTAGGTTGGGTCATGGCGGTCATTTTTACTGATTGTCGGTTGATATTTATGTCCTGAATAGCAATAGTTCATTAGATTAACAATCTTTGTATCAGTCTTACTTTATTGAAGGCGTTAAAAATAAGTTTTGTTATGATAGTCACCTCGTGTTTTTACGCATCACAAGGTGCATAGGGAAAAAGAATGCGCGGTAAAAACCAGAGAATCTCCTTTTTAAGCGGAAATGATGCACAACTCATTAAATAGAAACATTCTACGTTATTAGTGTAAAAAATAGCATCCAAAAAGGAAGAATTAGTAATATGTGTTTTTACTAAATATCTCAATTAAGATTTAATTTCTAATTTTGGAAAGAATGTGTCAAATATTTCATTGAATATAAGATCATATATAGCACTACCGTTAGTAATAATGTGTCTGTTCTTCAGCAAATTGTATTTTTGTTGGTAACATAAATTATAAAATATTTGCGGCATTAATAGTTTAAAAATCATTTTTAGGTGCCAAATACACGTAGCAACACCAAGCAGCTTTCATAATTCTTTTCCTAATGCGTTGTATTTATTTTTTCACAAAAAATTTCCTTTTAAAAGCCTAATATGGTTTCTTATGTCGTGGACATTTTATACATGAAAGGAACTGTGATTTTATTCACTTTTTTGTAAATCATATTCATCATAAACATGGCTTCGCTAAATATTTCAAACAAAAACTTAAAATTTTGCTAGCCATTGGATTCATTTGTTACATTTGTATTCAAAAAAAAGAAAACATATTATAGTATTGAATGAAAGATAAAAACATATTTTTTGAACAAGTAACTGAATTTAGAACATAAGAGGTAAAACTCTGAATTCACATTTTTTAAACGTCATCATAAAACCATGCTGCAGAAGGCGTTTTGGTTATCAGTTACCTAATCTATATCAGAATTATTACAAACCGAAGCAGTTAGTAAACAAGCTAAATTATTAAGCTAAACTTAAATTATGTTTGTAGAAGCAAAATTTGCCAATTTTTGCATACGTGTATTTTAATTTAAGAAAACTTAATCTAGGTATTGAACAGAATCCTAATTGAACACGTGTTTAATTTCTTAACATAGTGTTATGGTATTAACCTCTCTTTTTAAATTATTTATTGACCGTTATAATACAGAAGAACCTAAAGAAGGGTGTATGGGAACCGTGCCAAAGTCGGAAATTTATACTATTCATATATCTAACAAAGAAATAATGAAACACAACAATTGATATCATACAATAATGGTCTGTAATATATTGGTCATTAACATTCTTTGCAAACTAATTTGAATTCCATGTACATTAGCTATCAATCCTTTGAGTTCAAAGTAAAATCTCAAATTAAGGACTAAATTTTTTAAATCAAAACAAAAACAAAAACAAAAATCTGGCTCTAGTCAAACTTTGGATGGAACACTATCAAGTTAATTAAACCAATAAAACAAATCATCTAATTTGATCAAAGGCTTTACCTGGAATTGTTCCCCAATTAATATCGTATTCTACTTTAAAGATATGCTCATGCAAGCAATGCAGTCAAAAAAAAAACTATCCTTTGCTACACAAGATTCAATTAGTAGTTTTTATTTTTGGTGAAATTTTTACTTTCTGTACTTGAGTCTACTGATAAACTTGATCATATAAAAAAGGACGTAAGATGCATGTTGGAATTGATATTTAATGTGCAAAATGTATCTTCGCTATTTATTGCAAATATGCCTTGAAATATAAGCTCATAGAACATAGTTCATGATTGCAGTACCATATGTTATTATTTTTTATTATTATTGTTTAAAATTGCACTATAAACCAATCTTTTACTTTTTCTTTTGTTAACAAAATAGTAGGCAATATAGTAGGCTTAAGATCTCATCCGTTACTTTTGGTTGACAGATAGCTTGATAGCATTTTCCATAGTAGTAATAAAAAGTAGTGCGTAGTAGCTATTGTACTTACTTGCGGGATTACCATAAGACATACAGACACTATACATGTTCTAGTTTGCTAATCGTAAGACAGTTAAATCCGTGATAATTGTAGCTTTGGTATCATAATTTACTGTTAATTTCAAAAAACTAAATGGTTCAACTATGTTTAAAGTGCATAAAGCTAAGGTTCTATTTTTTATCCCTTTTCTAGAGAATAGAATATTGTTGATAATATGAAATTTGCCTTAATATGTTTAAAAGTTAAGGTACTAATGCACCTTGAAAAAACTTCTCAAAACTTTTTTCAAAAAAAGGGGTTTGGTAGTATAATCCTTTTTACCAAGTATTAATGATAAAAGCGAAGTTGCAAAAGTGAATACGTGGCATTTAATAGGTATGTTATTTACTTACTGCCTCATCTCCCTTTAACTTGACGTTTATTGACTTTATGTAGTTCATTTACAAAATTCGTATAATTGATTTGTGGACTGTTTAGGGCTCAGCATCAAGTCAAAGCAACAATCTTACACCTATTTGCAGAGTCAACTAATGCTTTTCAACAAAATTTTTATTTTATATTTGTGATGAAACGACGTCTATTCCCGTTCCTTTCTATATATGGAATCCCAATTTTCTTAACTGAGTTGCAAATATCCAAGTGCCTTTATCCACAAAAAATTTGATACTTTTGTTTCAGCCTTGTTATCCTGGAAGACGTCTCTGAAAAAGAGCAGGACAAAAAGGTTTAGCGGATGCATCATTCAGCAAAACGTACTCCCGCTAATACAATAAAAAAAAATATTCGAACTTTTAATACGACGATGGGTTAGGGTTAATGATCTAAAAAGTTGTTTAGAAAAAACCTAAGAATAATGTTGAAAATAAATAATTGCCTACTTCAAAGAATTAGAAATCGAAACAAAAGTTGGTTGACGCATAAAAAGCATGCAATTTTCAATAATACACCAGTGTCTAGTATTTAAGCATGGAAAAAGCTTAACGAAAGTAAGTAATACATTTTTGTAAGCTTTGCCAGCTAATTAAAAAAATTTCTGTATATAGAGGATCTAATTTCTGTTTCTTATTCTATCAGCTGAAAGGCTTTGTACAAAATGAATTTAACTCATAAATGTGTACAATTGAAGTTAACAAAAATATCGGTCATGTTCCTACAATTGCAACTAAAAATTGACTTACAAGGTTAAGCGGTTTTACTTATTTACTATTTAGTTTCAGCTTTATAGTCAAGGTTGCCTTGTCATCATTATATAACATTAGTTTGTTTTTTCATTCACAAAACTCTATGGAAAAAGTAAAATTTCACCAGCAGTTCGGTAATATCGAAACACACTAAAAGTGTATTATTTCCATACAGGGCACACCTTTCTAAGTGACACTAGGCGTTTTTTAGCCTTAAAAACGTTGCTTACTTTTTGGACGCAATCATACTATATTAGTCTCATTTTTTACTATATACAAGAGGGCCAATTAAACCTCTCATACATTTAAAAGACAGTATTCAGAAGAAACATTACACGCATAACCAAAGAGTATTAATGGTGATATTTTCGACAAAACTGCAACCACATTTTTTTTTTGAATAGTTAGTTTTGTAGACTCAGATCCTTTTCGCCTCACACGCGCTTGCTAAAACACCTAAAATTCTTTCGCATATGATAAAATAGCGATAATTCTAAATTGGGAAATAGTATCTCCGCCAATCTTTTTGCTTTAACGATACCGGGAATCACCGCATGAAACAAATAAAATATGCATTTGATGAAAATTAAATGCGTATTAACGTGTTTTTGCCCAGTTTCAAAGTTATGCTCCTTACAGACCAAGAATGTTGCTAAATCATATGAATTTAATTGTATAGATGTAACTAAACTTTATTAATTGAAAGAACAGGCACTTCTATGAATTAGCTGCACAATTGCAAAGAAATGGTAAATTGATTGAAATGTAAATCTGAAGAAATTTTGTGACATAATTCTATATCTACAAAACATGAAACTACAACAACTTTAACCTCTTGTCGTACGCCGCACATATTTAAAACTTTATGTATCCCATTAGGAACCAATAGACTTAGGTATACAGGTATACAAAATAGGACCCAATTTTTTCTAGAATCGAAATTAATTGTTGAACGAACAAAAGCAGACTAAATAATTTGCTTTCTCCATGACCGAGAGTGATGACGGTTTGAATAGTGAAGCACTTATTTGAATGAATACAGTGAATTGTGATGCCTTCTTAAGATGACAGCAAATGTGCAATCCAGGTAATTGGTCACCTTATCAATACACACGCTTGCACCGAAATTGATAAGTTATATGATTCATACATCAAAAGACCGACCAAAAACCAAGAATTGTTTTGCCTTTATTGTTGAAAGAAGAGGGTAAAAAGGTTCAAACCTATTGACTAAAAAGCAAAAAACAATAAATCCTTTATCGAAGTTAATAGATTTTGCTCAAAAACAATAGAAACCAAAATTAAAATTGACTTTTATGGTACATAGAGAGCAGAAGATATTTGTCAGCGATGCATTTATTGTTTATTCATTAGGCTTTTGTAAAGTTGACAACTATCAGTACTTAAAAAGTTGTGAATCAAACATTATGGCTCTTCATGCGAGATCCAGCAATTAGTACTTCCGTATACTTGGCAACTCACTACAGAGCCTACCTATTGTTGTTTTTCGCGGGCTATGATACCAATAATCAACATAATTTTTTTCTGAATGATCCAGCTCCAGCTCCAGCTGCAACTAGCACAATAAGTCAACTTTACAAAATGCGCATATACTGCTTATTGTTAATTTTTGAAATTATTGGTTATTTTCACACATCCAACCTCTAAGCTATACACATTTAATTTTGATTTTCTAGATAGCGATGTTATAGAATACGTTGATAATGTGTTTATCAAATTTTGTAATGATCTATAATTCCAAAATATGTTGAGCTTGCTTAGTTTTTTTTTCACGGTTTAGTATTAAAATAACAATGTTAAAAATACAAATAGTCCATTTGTGTATCTTAAAAAATGTTATTATATCTTGATTAAAATTTTTATGATAATTGTGAAAGTACTGCTATACCTTAATTCTTTACTAACCTTTGAAAACTACTCGATAATGTAGTGTGAAATGTATGACAGAATATTATTGAAATAATAAGTAAAGACACTGAGCATAATTATTATGCCATTTTCAAAAAAGAATGTTCAAGACACGTAACAGGTAATAAAGCTTCGAATCATTTATTGGATGACCTAAAATTTGATATAATTTCTAATATTGAAAGTAATCCCGCTTATTTTCAATCTATAATAATTAGTATACGCTTTTTAATTAAGCCAAACTAAATCGTTGTTACCCCTATACGGAAACTTTAGCAAATCAGCTGTACATGGAACAGCTGACTTTTGATCTTCTGATCACCTGGTGCTTCAGTTAACAAAAGTTTGAATCAGATATACCACTAAATTTTTTAATATACAGTGCTTGATAAATCCAGAGTCTATTACTCAAACCGTTAGTTTCAACCTGAATATAAGGTAAGTACAACATTAATTGTAACGGCTATTTATACTTATTCGGACTAGATGGATTGATAACTAAATATTGACAAAAATCTAATATTAACTTTGAATACGATAGATCTGGAGCTTATTACTCAAACCGTTGATTATAAATTAAATATAAATTAAGTATGTCGTATAATAGTATTCATGTATCAATGCTCTGCTTATTAAATGAGTAATGCATATTTACAAAATGTTTAGCATCTTATTGTTACTCTGCATGTATTATGCTCAGTCAGTATTATGATGCACATATGTTTCAGCATTTTATGCATTATGAATGACACAAAAACCTGTTTCGTGGATTCAAACTTTTGGATTATGTGGAAGTAAAAAAATAAAAGTTTTGTTTCTTATTGTTTAAGTGACAAACACTATAAGCTACCGTAAAACCGCCCTACAGAAAAAGTAGTTTGGAGTTAAAGAAGTTCTCCATTGAAGTATTGCATATTTGCGTCCAATACAAAGAAAAGACTCGAGAAAATCCTCAAGTTGCATGAGGAATTGTATAGAGTGAGTTAGTGTGTTATGCCAAAATGGTTTGCATCTGAGCTCTTATTTTCCAACTTTTTATGCACTTTTAATGTCTTATACATTTCAGATCTCCAATAAATAGACTCAAATGGGTACCACAAATGAATTTCATTATTAAATTTCCAAACTTTCCATCAATATTTTATCTTGAAATATTGTATCTTGTTATTTTTATGAAACTAAATGTCCAAATGAATGAAAAACTTTGTTTCGAAATTTAGGAGGAGATTTAAACGTTTTTGTGTCAAGACGGCAGATTATTATTGTCTGTTTAACCGCAGGTTTGCAAACTTCCCGCAAACTTTGGCCCAATAGTATTCCAAATACACTCTAACGGTTACAATAATATTGTTATTAGTTCTCTTGAAAGCAAGTATGTGCAAGAAATTCAAATTTTCTCATATTACGAGATAAAAAAAGAAATTTTAACGAGATAGTCAATCCTTCCAGAAAAATTCAGTGCAATACTTCTAATAACTTGTTTCCTGGAATGCACCTCTTTTAAAATTTCAGCTTATCTTTCATTGTAATATGAAGTCACTTCTCCCTATCACTCATTCAGCCAAATTAAGAGTACAAACATTGGCCCCATGGCGTCTTAAACAATAACACATTTGTCAACTTAAAATATGTTATTTCTATCTTCCGAATGAAATTATCCCCTTGTTAATATGGCTCAACATGAACACAGTATTTTTCTTTTTATATAATGTAGATATTTAATTTAAAAAAATGAGAAAGGGTAACCCACATGCTTATTTGAATACTAACCTTCGATTGCGCTATTATTGCTTTTAGTTGCTAATTCTGTTCTGCTATTCACTAATTTAGCCCACATCTTAAAAATTCCAGATATTTTTTATCGCCTGCAAAAAAGAAACGAAACTGAAAATTGGGCCGAGACATTACTACATATCTAAAAACCCTGACTGCATTATTTAAAACAAGTGCCTACTTGCAGTACGCGGGAATTTGTTAGGTTTCAGGAAGTGTCTAGGGAATAAGGTAGTATTTTTTTTTTTCAGAAACCAGTCAATGATAATTGCCACTCTCTATAGAACCAAAATAAAAAAAAACTTATTAGTAAAAGGCGGGCACATCGTATGATTAAGCAAAATTTTATACAATTCCAAAAGTTTAATAATAGGAAATTTTTATTTGAAACACATTGCCGAATAATTTCAGCCTCCTATTTTTTCAACCAAAAAAAGTGGTAATACTATATCACAGTTTTCAACTTTAAGTTGTCATTGGATCAGCTCTTCCCTTGGATTTGAGAAAACTCAAATACGAAAAAGACAATAAATGATCTCAGTTTAGCTACCTTGGAATTCAATTACTTGTTTCAAAAAATGCTCTTGAATTTACATGCCGCACCGACTATAAATTGACCGTTGGCTAGAATTATAAATTTTTTTTTGACAAGAGTACAATCATAACTATGTTGTTTGGGTAATAATTAAATACAAGTAATTTATAGTGCTAATAGCTTTACTGTATCACTACCATCTGGGATAAGTTTCAATGTTTATTATTAGTTTATATGTAATTGTAGATATTTGATTTCGACTACCCCAGTGAAAATGTATACAGAAGAAAGCATTTCTGCAAGTCGGTCGTACTCTTTGATAGCAAAATTTTGTTGTGAATGCATTAAAATAAGGCACATCGAGTCTTGGCTGCCGCACTTGGGGTTTTTTTAAAACTGGAAAAATGAATCAATTGCCGGAACGAAGTAACGTTTCTGAGTTATGTTCAAAATTGACCATAAGACAGGAATTAACTTAAATCCTGCTAAAGTTTGTAAATAAAAAAACCAAAATTTGATACAATCAAAACCGCATCACGAAAACCTATCAAAAAGGGTCTACGGCACCGTTTGGCCAAAGAAAACGTTTGTTTTTAAAAAATTTATCAAACTTTTTGGCAAGAAATACAGGCAAAAGTTCATTTCTATGCTTATTGTTTGACCAACTATAGTTTTTTAGTATAAAATAGCTGCAAACGTAAACAGATCAAAAGTTCAGTTGTTAGATCATGCCTTTTTAATGTGAAAACATCACGTGGCTTAAAACACGTTAAACCAAAAAAAGTGACCGAATTAAGTAACTCCGAAATGCAAAAAAACTTAATTATTTGATCCACTGTTAGCATCAGTATTTTTTTACTGTCTAAAGAGTCAAAATTGCAGAGGATGTCAATATTTAACTACAAATGACTTTAACCGAATTACTAAGAAACGTAGAAAACATGACAAAATTAATTTATTGAGCAGTCAGCGATGAAAGGGCTCAAACGCATAATATCCAATATCTCAAAATGAGCTGTTTTAATCAATGCAACCTAATAATTGATACAAATTTCACCAAATTGCCTTACAAAATAGCCCACTTCTTATGTCATAATTTGTGTTCTGCATTTGAATAAATTTTACGTTGTGCATAATCTTTACGCTCCTGAATTTCCGTGAAACTCAAGTAAACAAAAAGAAGCGGCTTGAAGAATCGATTACACTAGGCGATGAAACTTGATGGATGAAAAGAATTTAACAAACAAAATTTATTTGCAGAACTTAGATTAAGTCAGATCACAACATGCGGACACCATAATTAAATGAATAGAAAAATGTTTTCAGCTCAATAGTCAATTTCGATCAGAATGGACGAACTCAATATTTATGCCCCAGTATTAAAAAAACCGCCCATTTTTTTCACAAAGAATTCGGGAATACATTCAGAAATTCACAGCAAAACAGAAGAATGTTACAGAAAATTTGTAGGGTGTATAAATAATGGTGGTCTCTTCCATTTTTAACAGCATTAATCTTTAAAGTTATTATCAAAAACCGTCAGAATGAATATGCTTTTACTGCGGCTTTGGACAGTTTTTTTTTTAGCATGCACCCATTTGAAATTTGTAAATGGTGTCTCTACTTTCTCTTCAGCTAGTGCTTGTGAAGTTGATTTTGCCAATGCTGCAAAAGGTTTTCGTGTTAATTACTACAGTTATTCATGGGGTGATCCAGCAATCAGCCATCCTTCTTATTTGGCAACAGGTTACAGAACTTTACCACTAATGTCTTCAGCAAGTGGTGTAACTGATCTTCATTATACATTTGGACAACATGACAATGGCCCCGCATTCACAACAGCTATCAGTCAGTTTTATGGAATGAATGTTTACTACTCATCTTATGTCTTTGAATTTGTTGGTTATTATTATCCACCAACGACTGGGCTTTATACATTTGTTATTGACTTTGTGGACGATACTGTTTTAGTATACGTTGGCTATGGTGCCATTAACTGTTGTACTGGAAGTGATATTCCTGATGATGCAGCATCAACTTATATTCTATTTACTGCTTGGTACAGTGACACGATTGCGAATGTGAATAGTGCATATGTATATCTTGAGCAAGGTTATTACATACCGATCCGAATTGTCCAAGGTAATTGGGAAAATGCAGGTGGTCTTCAATTTGATATATTCAAACCTGATGGAACAATTGATTCAGATTTCATAAATAATGTGATTGGCCCTGAGGTAAAATCAACAGATTGCGTTGCCACAACAATTAGAATGCCTGAAACTATCACCATATCCTCCGGCACTGCGGCCCCAAGCACTTACACATCCACATTCACTGGTGCAGATGGAAATCCAACTTCCACTAAAGTGATTGTTCAGGTTCCAACACCAACCCTAGGCAGCACCACTGTTACTCTTGGAACTTACCATACTACGTTTACTTATACCTATATTGAAGAAACAACTACCTACACAGATATTGTGGTACTTGTTCCAACTCAATCATTGAGCACCACCACCATCACCTCTGGTACCCAGGCACCTTCCACGTTCACATCTACTTACACCGATGTTGATGGTAACCCAACCTCAACTGGCGTTGTTGTCGTTGACCCAACCCCATCATTGAGCATCACCACCATCACGTCTGGTACCCAATCACCATACACTGTGACCTCTACTTACACCGATGTTGATGGCAACCCAACCTCGACCGGTATTGTTATTGTCGATCCAACACCAACCCTAGGTAGCACCACTGTTACTCTTGGAACTTACCATACTACGTTCACTTATACCTATATTGAAGAAACAACTACCTACACAGATATTGTGGTACTTGTTCCAACTCAATCATTGAGCACCACCACCATCACGTCTGGTACCCAATCACCATACACCGTGACCTCTACCTTTACTGATGACAATGGTAACCCAACCACTACAAAGGTCGTTGTCGTTGACCCAACTCCATCGTTGGACACCACCACCATCACCTCTGGTACTGCGACTGGTCCAACGACTTACACATCTACTTACACCGATGTTGATGGTAACCCAACCACTACCAAGGTCGTTGTCGTTGATCCAACTCCATCGTTGGACACCACCACCATCACTTCTGGTACCCAACCACCATACACCACCACTTCCACGTTTACTGATGACAATGGTAACCCAACCACTACAAAGGTCGTTGTCGTTGACCCAACTCCATCGTTGGACACCACCACCATCACGTCTGGTACCCAACCACCATACACCGTGACCTCTACCTTTACTGATGACAATGGTAACCCAACCACT
>JAKTTM010000053.1:0-15075 GCA_030581435.1 Saturnispora quitensis
TATGGGTCGGCAACGATGTGTACCACATTGACATTATATACTTTTATAAGATAATCTAATTTATTATTGCGAACCGAACAACTAATAGCGAGCTTAGTTGTAACTGTATTCATAACAGTCAGTGTTATAGATCTGAGTTAAGTCATTCCCGATTTGGAAACGTAATTAGAAATTATTGTAAACAAAAGTATGAGTCATAATCATACTTGAAATATAAGTGGGTCAGCAACGATGTCTACCACATTAACATTATACACTTTTATGTCAAATTATGAATTACATTAGGATAAATCAAATTGGACTTTATCTGAAACTTTAATTAATTTGCAGATTAAACCTTATCAGCTATCTCAAGCCAATACAAATTGGATTACCTGATTCGATTACATACAGTTACCTAAAGTGTTGATCAGACAATAAGATGTCTTCTTTAAGAGTTATGCTCATGCATTAAATGTACTTCAACTCTGACCTACATTATCTTTTATCTAATTAGTATCAATTGGGAAATTGTATCCTTTAGGATTGCTTTACTTATTGTATTAAAGTTTCACTTGACTAATTCAGATAGTCTAGAACCGGAATTACAGTTCATGTTCTAATTTATATTTTGTGTATAAAAGGCCTTTATTTTACCTTTTACTTTATAATTCTTTTATAGTCTTTTAATCATTCAGAACAAAGTTTAAGATTTTATAGAATAATCTAATTTATTATTGCGAACCGAACAATTAATAGCGAGCTTAGTTGTAACTGTATTCATAACAGTCAGTGTTACAAAGTAAGAACAAGTAGTCACGTGAAGACAATCCTGTTACAATTTCTGTATAGCGGTGATAACGATTTAGTTTGCTTATATAAAAAGTGTATATAATTATTATAAATTATAATGTGGGGATCAGTTTCTATATTAGAAATTATATTAGATTCTAGGTCATTTAATAAATAACACGAAGCTTCATTTCCTGATATATGTCCTGAACATTTCTTTTTAAGAATGGCATAGTAAATATGCTCAGTGTCTTTTGTTATTATTTCAACAAATCCCAGTAGAATAATTATCGTGAGTAATTGAATTGATTGTAAAACGGAGCAGTCACATGGAAGAGATAAAGAGAGAGGCGAGTAGATAAGCAAACCGGGGCTTAGCAGATAAGAGTGCTTGCTTATCTAGATATACGCCAGTTACTAAGTCCTAAAGTAAAAACATATAAAAAGCTGACAAAATAATTTTGCTCATGATATTTATACCTAGAAAGAACTAACTTTTACATTGATTAAAATCGATACCAATTCAGCAAACACTCTAGCACGGCTTTGTAACAGTCAGTGATAGAGTTAGCGGCCAAAAAGTAGAGGAAATAATTGTTAATTAAAAAGAATATAAAATAACGCAATAAATCAAACCAATTGTGTGATATTTATATGGATAAAAATGATAAAAAGAAATAATAGTAATAATTCTCTGTTAACCTTGTTTAGGCGTTCCGTATAAGCGTCTTCTCAATTGGACTCCCCTTGTTTAGATTGGACGATCAGTTATCCTTCCGTGTATCCTTGTGATGACGCTAAATGAATAGTTCTATTTTTGGATGCTCAGATTAGTGACTATGGACACCACCCTTAATTGTATTGTCAACAAAAGGGGATATTGATATTAATCCACTTTGTGATTATAATTCCGCTAAGCAATTTCATAATTTTATCGTTGAGAGTTCGGAGTTCACTTTTATCGTCTGAACTCTAACAGTCAGTGTTACAAAGCCGGGCTAGCTTGTTTGTAGGATTGGTGTCAATTTTAATCAACATAAAAGTCAGTTTTTAGATACAAATATTATGAGCAAAGTTATTTTGTGTGTTTTTTATATTGTTTCGTTTGTCCGCCAGATGTGGAAACATCTGACATCTGATCTCTTGATCACCTGGTGCTCGGTCAACAGAATTTTGTATCGGAGATACTATTAAATCTTTTAATAGATACAGTTCACGTTGACTGTTAGCTAATTTTCTTTTTTAAAAATTGCTCATTCAACCATTTAAGTGGGAAGCCTATTTACGTGACTGATTGTTCTTACTTCATAAAAGTTTGTTTTTATGATACATACGCCAGTATGATCAACAAAAAACATGGTTTAACTGTCAAGATATAAAATAAAATTAGGCTAAATCAAGTTGAACTTTATCTGAGACTTTGATTAATCAGAAGATTGGGCCTCATCAATTTTCTCAAGCCAATAGAAATTGAATTACCTGTTTCAATTACATACAGTTACCTAAAGGGTTAATCAAACAACAAGGTGTCCTTTTTAGAAGTTATGCTCATGCATTAAATGCACCTCAACTCTGATATACAGTATCTTTATCTAATTAGTATCAATTAAGAAATTGCATCCTTTAGGATTACTTTACTCATTGTATTAGAGTTTTACTTGACTAATTCAGAAAATCTGGAACCAAAATTGCGGTTCATAATCTAATTTTATTTTTGTGTATATAAGATCTTTATTTACCTTTAATTTTAGATTTCTGTTATATTTGTTTCAATCATTCAAAACATAGTTTAAAATATTGTAGTCAATATAAAACTAAATCCCAGCCATAGTTTTTGATGTTAAAAATTCAAATTTAAACTAAATATCTTAATAAAAGAATATTAATGTTTTTACAGGTGACTGTAAAATTATTGATTAAATCATGGTGTACTAAGTTAAAATTTATCTAAGACTATGATCAATTGTTAGATAAGGTCTCATTACTTATCTCAAGCCAATATGTATTAGATTATCTTATTGGAATACATGCAGTTACCTTAAGTGTCGAACAGGCAATAAGATGTTTTATTCAAGAGTACGCTTATGAATTAAATGCGCTTCAACGTCGGATCTAGATTAACTTTTGACTGATTAGCAATTTTTTTTATTTTTATTCTTTGAAACTGCCGCACTGATTGTATCAAAGTTTCATTTGACTGATTTATGTTTTGTGTATGAATGGCCTTTATTTTGACTTTTACTTTATTATTCTTTTAGAGGCGCTTACTTAATCAAAACATAATTCAAAAATATCTTGACCAAGGTTTTTTAATTCGCTAATAGTTGTAGCTAGCAAGACTTCTTATTGAATGCAACAAAACAACTTATAAAGAAAACAAGTTACAGATAAACTAAACTATTTGATAGTTTTCATACATTCAATTGAAAATCTGATTTCAAAACAAAGAGCACCTTTAATCCAGGTCATAAGTAACTGAAAATATCAAAATTATCAAATTGTATTTTGAATGATTGAAGTGATGTAAAAAAATATTAAATAAAAGCAAAATTTAAACCTTTCATACATAATGTCCAATATATGAAATTACAAAACTCGATATATATTTAATTTGATTTGCTAAGCAGCCAACTCTAACTCAAGATTGTGATAATGCATATATTTGAAAAAGCGTGCTTTGCTTCTTGAAATTTTTTTTAGTAATACTGCTTAAAGTAACAATGAGGTATTAGACTACTTGACAAAAAAATATAAACTAGAGCATGAGCCACACTTTCCAATTCTACATTATCTGTTTATTCAAATGAAAATTTAATATAACAAATTCACACTATGAAGTTATAGACATAATTGAAACTATAAATAAACTTTACGTTCTTCTGCATATTGAAACTTTTTAAGTTACTACTTGAATATTGTTTTGAAACTGAAGAAGTTGCCTAACTTATGGTGCATGTTTGTCAAGTACAAGTTAGTTTTACTTTACTTGTTCACCAAAGCTCACCATATACTTAATAGCTTAATGCATAATTAGTTATCTTCAGCATACTACAAAAAGAAAGTAGTTATAAGGTTACAATTTTCCAATTGATACTAATATGATAATTGGTAATGTAGCTTAGGTCTCAATTTAGATTTTATGCATCGACGTAATAAAGAAAATCTGTTAGTGCCAGTCAGCTTTTCAGGTAGTTTTATATGATCAAATCAGGTAAATAAATTTTCAATGATTTAATCAAGTTCGTATGGTCTTATCTAGTAATTAAGAACAGTTGTGAATAAATTTAATAAAAATTTTGCTTGAATCATCTTTGAGGGATGTGAAAAATAATAAGTCAAACCGTAATCCTCCTTTCGAAAATGATGCCGATTACAAAATAAAACGAGATCAAAAGTATGGAACGCTAGGGATTTATCAAAAACTTATCAGCTTGGGCGCAAATTAAATCATGCCAATGGACGTTCAGTTATTTTTGTTTAATTTTACTACCGCAGCACGATAGAATATTAACTTGTAATTAAGAAATTCGTATTGTTAGTCTTTGTGAAGAAAACCAACAGTCTTATTGGAAAACATAAATACCAACGGTTTCTGGTGATAAATATTTTGGATCCTTTGAAATTCTCAAGTGGAATACACTGCTTTTCAAAACTAATTTTTTTGCTTCGTTTATCATACGACGCAGATTTCACAATAATGTAGAGTAAATTTATGATGAAGCGATAAAATTCTTAAGATACACTTATTGGAAACTTTCATGTCTCAGTTATCTTGCCTGTTTCCGATATTTCATTAAATGGCGTGATTTTGTACAAAAAGAATTATAGCTGCATAACTCAAATATAATGTGTTCTCAAAATTATATTTTAAAGTCGGGGTAAAAGGCGCTGTCCATAAAAAAGGCGAATCCAGTACATTTATAAAGCCTTTTTTTTGAAATCATTCTTTGTTACCATGATTGAGAAAGTTTTGTATGCTGCCTATAAACTATGATGTTGTTGTCCTGCAATTAAAGAAAGTTGTTCGTTTTACTATTAAAACTATGCTACGAGTGTCCAATCAAATGAAAAAGGAAAAAAATGAACTTGCGTTTGGCTGCACACCTCAAATAGTAATCCTCTTACAATTGGATTCAAATTAACTTTTAATGACAAGCAGAACACTGTTTCTTATCTATTGTTTTTACTAGATGTGCAATTTACTTGACCACTGGTACAAGATGAACATTCATAGGAGAAAAATAGGACCAAAGCTTCATTCAAGTTTACTCAAGTATTTTGAATCTCACTATATACTTTGCCTGTTGGTGTTAAAATATTACTATCGATTGTTTACTCAATCACTTGAAAGAAGAAACGAGCAGAAGCTACACTTTTTAACACACAGAGTGGTCATTTGTAAAGTGTAAGTATTTAGCATAGGATCAAAATTTACAAAATTCATTTTCTAGCAGTAAAGTTGGCTGGCTGATAATTGTAAATATATAGTGTTCTGGAATTAGTCGATCTACAATAATGTAAAATTTGAGGCTAATAAAGAGGGCTATTTATTCGACACCTTCAAAGCCTGTTTTCAGAGTGAAAAGCAGTAGTGCAATGTCACTTGGTTAAAACTTGAAGATTCAAGTTGCTATGAGTCACTAAGTGAGCATAAATTTGATTGATATCTTGTTTTACGGAAACTGAGAACTTTGATCCTTCAACAAGTTAAAATCCTCAAAAGTAGTTTTTTGAAAGTTTTAGCACGTCAACGAATTCTTGCAGCATCTTAAAGTGGAACTCTTTTCAGCGTGGATGTATATACTGTTATTATGAAAACAGGTAAAGTGGCTTTTAGCAGATGATGCATTGGTTGATAAATGACTGAATGTTGTTTAAATCACTATTTATTGATCAATCTCAAGTTTTATCTAAGCACTTACTCCTTGCAAAACATGAAAGTACTGTTAGTACAAATTTAATTGAGTGCTTCGTATAGTTAGCAAAATTTCTATAATAGTTTGTAAATGATTAAATCTACGCAGTATTCGGCTAATAAAAAAATTACAGTTTCGAAAGTTTGAAAGGCAAATCGAAAGGGCCATTAAAATTATAGCTGCTGGCTAACGATTGATGTCTGAGTATACCAAAGTTTTAAAGTTTTAAGTTTACTCGGTTTTAATATTTGCTGCGGTGCAATTGTGATTTATCAAAAACATTTTAATAGATTATTCAGAGTGCCTGTGAGTCGACTATGTGACAATCCAAATTCTTCGTGAGTTTCGAGATTTTGTAATGGAAACTTATTATACGGTGTATGACACAAAATTTGCACAAAAATCCAACACGTGGTTTAGTTTTACAAAAGCTTTTTTAGCTAAATACTCCCAGTCCTTTTCCAAATATGCCGCAAAGTGAGTTCGACATCAATATAAATGCCCAATAAGTTTTAGCTTATCGCACAGATTAGCTGATATGTAGAGGGGTTAATTGTTTTCGCGATGCTTTCCCAAATTGACAAAAAGATGATGAATTGCATTTCATACTAAAAAAATTTAGAGTCACCCATATGTATGGCTGCTTAAGTTTCACATTAGAAAGGATCTTTTCCGAGAAGAACCGAGACTAGAACTTCAGCAAGAATGTTGCTTGATGTTTATTGTTTTTCGCGAACAACTGAACTGCCGATGCTCGAAACACTCTAAAAATGACAAAGCAAGCATAAGGAATTACAGTATCACAATTGCTATTTCAAACTCAAAGCTAATAATCTGTCATTTCGGAGTTAGTCTTTTTTGAGAAAACGCGTTACTGTTGAATCAGCATCAACTGAATACTAAATTGTTGGAATTAAGCAAAAAATCAAAACATTGATGTCATCGGTGGCCCAAAAGGAGATAGAAAGGTGAGATTAGAGCCGCTATGGTAATGGTAGGAATAGAAAGATTGTTCTGTTTTTAGCTTTCATGTCATTCAAAACCACTATAAAAAAAATTTTCCTTGTGTTCTTGATTTAATATTACATCAGCTAAAAAAGCCTCTCTCCCCGTTTTACTAAAGCAGCAGACATCCGCACAAAATGTTTTCAATAGGCTGTGCGGCGCACATTTTTTTTAAAAAGGTACAGGAATACATATTTCAAGCATAGTGTTTGCAAAAAGTATACATGCAATTTGGCTTTCCACTCATCGTCTATCTGTTTCGTTCTATCTGTTTTGATTTATTTTGGACTCTCATAACTTTATTCATGGTAACATTGATTTTTCGCTTATTCCCACTATTATTTACAATAATTGACAAGTTTTTTCAACTCAGCAAAAAAAAGCACGTTATTTTTAAAAGCTTTGTTTCACAATCTAAAAAATTATGTAGTTCACGAAGCTTTTACTAATTTTGTTTTGCAGAAAATACGCTCACACCGAGTAAACTCCGCCGGTGTTGTAATGTAAGATTTTAATGTATCATTTGTTAAAGTTATCGCGAAATATTCACCATGTACAGCATGAATGTGAAATAGCGGGCATGGCCGATTGTGTTGTTTTCATCTCCTATTATCTTTTTTTCACATTTTCCTAAGTTCAATAAGTCATTTTAAAAGGGCAATTCTGAAACGCAAGTAAGAAAGATTTGAGCTCTGTAATTTTTTCTCTTTCCGAAACGATGTACCATTAGTAGGTACTCAAAAGGAACTAAAGTGAAAAGGCGGCGGGTTTCGCAGTCGTGGGCAATTCAATGAACATTTTCTTTTTTGCATTGCTAAGGTTTTAAAGGGAGTATTGAAATATCTTTTGCACCCTTAAGAAGTGTGTAAAAGCACCTTGCTGTAAAGTCAGATAAAATAATAAACCCTAAACGCAGTAGTTGCAGCAAAATGTCCGCATCAATTAGCCGTTTCTGCACATGAAGCTTCACCATGCGAAGGCTTAGCAAAATTTAGAACCCACAATAAGAAGTCGGCTGAAAAATTACAAAATCTCATTTGATTTTTTTTTCATGCCGTTGGCCATAACGTATTATCTCAAGAACATGTGACTGGTTTTTTGGATTGTTTGTTTTCATATTAACAAGTTTCAACTAGCTGCGATAAAAGTTATTTTTGTGTTAAAAAAGTTTTGACCAGTAACGTATTTTTTCGATTGAGTTTTTAACTTTGTTCAAAGTTTAAATTTTTTAGCCCAGTTTTAAAAATCAAAATTTTTTCTTTAGCTGCAGTTAAATTGAAACCACAAATCAGGCAATCGAACTATCTCTGTGAGGCTAAAAAATTCTAGCTTTTATATGCAGGGATGTAAAATGCTAAAGCCGAGTTTTTTTCATGTTCAAAAAGGTAAATATTCAGCATGATTTGAATTCGAAATCTTTTTTTGGTAAAATGCCTATAAATCTCCAAACATATATAAACGGCTATTATGCAAGATCTAAGTCCTAGTTAATGGGAGATCTAATATACAACATTTTCATATTAGCAAAGAAAATAATGTTAATAACATTTCTCACATTTTTCTTGTGTGCTTTCAGTGATGTAGCTCATGCCCTGGGAGCTCAAGGAGAGCTTAAGACTAAAAACCTTGCTTGTAGCATCGATGGGATGAATGAAAATCCTGGATTTTCAGCCAGGTTTTTTACGTACCCATTTGCTGATACAAATCTTTACTCACAATCAAACTTTTATGCTAGTGGTTACGCAGCCTCAAGCTTACTCGGTTCAACAACTGTACAAGATCCTCAATTTTTATACATTGCATCTGGTGGCAATGTTGAGTCTTCGGCTCTTTACGGTGTTGATATTTCAATTACAAACTTTGTCGTTGAACTCACAGGTTACTTTTATCCCTCTAAAACTGGTCTTTTTGAATTTGATATGACCAAAATTGATGATGGTGCTATGGTATGGATGGGCTCTGGTGGTTTTGATTGCTGTAACCCATCCATAACACAATTAGGAAGTTCAGATACCGCTGTTTTGTTTGCCACTAAAGAATATAATAGTGCTTCAACTACCACCCAAAAATCATGGGTTTATATGGAAAAAGGATTTTATTATCCAATTAGAATTGTTTACATTAATTCACAATCCGATGGTGCTCTTTCTTTTTCATTTGTTGATCCTGACGGAAACGCAGCATCGTTTGCTGATAATGTTTTTCAGCTTTCTGGTGATTTATCTGGTCATTGCTCTACCAAGACTGTCTCCACTTCTATGCAATACTATACTTTTTACGACGAAAAAGTTGAAGCTGGATCTACCATTTATTCACCATATACTACAACCATTAATGATGTTGAAGTTCTTGTGGTTGCTGAAACCATTGGAGTGGGCTCCTTCATTACTGGCACTACTACCATTACCAGCTACTGGAATCAAGATACAACCTCAACTTTTACTGGCGTTACTACCTTCAATGATAATGGTCTTAAAGCTGAGAGCCTTGAAATTGTGTATGTTCCAGCTTTGCCAACTGTAACTACTACCTGGAGCAATAATTGGGTACAAACTACTATGACAACGGAAACCGGAACAGATAAAAACGGTAATGCTTACACCTCTACATATAACTTAATTGAAGTACCTGCAATGGCTACCTCTTATGTTGAATATGAAGAGACTACTTTTTCAACAACCACAATTACCACTGTGGCATGGAACGGTGGTCCCGAAACGACTTTTATTGAGATCTATCGTCCTGAGTTAGAAACTTCTTACAGTTTTGATCAAAATGGAAAGCAGACCCGTACACAGTACATGTCTGCTACCACTACATTAGCTGATGGCAGCACATCAGTTTCTACTTATCTCGAGGTCTTTTATCCCGCTCTGTCAACATCAACTGTTTACTGGGACAACATGTACTTTACAACATCAACATCTTTGACAACTGATAAAAATAACAAGGTGACTGGGGAAGTCTATATTTATGGTCCACAAGTTACTGAAACAACAACATACGATTCCAACATCAATTATACACAATTGAAAACAATTACATCAACTTATACTGACTCTGAAAACAAAGTTCATACAGAGGTTATTGTTGTTCACGTTGTGTCTGCTTTAAAGACAAGTTTCTCTGCGGATGCCACTCTCACCTCTATGACAACTTTTACTACTACCGACGCAAATAGTAATGCTTACATCCTTGTTGAAGGCCCTGTTATTGACGGTGTTACCGTAATTCAAGATTCAAATGTTTATTGGGGCACCACTACGGGTTTGATTGAAATCACAACAACGCTTGAAAATGGGAGTATTGTTACTGGTTTAATTACTGCGGAGAGAGTACCAGTTATGTCAACAAAATATGTTGAATGGGGCAGCAGTGTGACATCTTTTTCAACAGTTACAACTACAAATAATGGACTGGCGACAAACTACGTTGTTGAATACGTTCCTTCTTACTCCAGAAGTTATTCTTATTGGGATAGAAATTATGTCAGTACAGTAACCGAACAGCTTGTGATACAGAACACATTAGGGGTGTATACTACCTCAACATATGTCTACATTATACGTCCACCATTTGTTACTACTACTGTTGGATGGACGGGCATTTCAACAGCCACATCAATTGGCACATATGTATACAGAGATGACGGTGGCCTTGCCGTTACTGGAACCGAAGTATTCATTTTAACACCAAATGGACAGCAAACGACGACCAGCCAAACTCTCACCATCCTACTCCACCTGTGGCCCAGCCACCACCTACACCACCACGGGTGCTGTTACCAAGACTTTGACTGACGACTCTGGTGCCTCCACCGGTGTCACCACCGTTGCTGCATCTGTTGTTGTTATCAACAGCCCTGCTGAGTCCTGTAACGCTGCCCCAGTTGTCACCTCATCCTACTCCACTTGTGGCCCAGCTACCACCTACACCACCACCGGTGCTGTTACCAAGACTTTGACTGACGACTCTGGTGCCTCCACCGGTGTCACCACCGTTGCTGCATCTGTTGTTGTTATCAACAGCCCTGCTGAGTCCTGTAACGCTGCCCCAGTTGTCACCTCATCCTACTCCACTTGTGGCCCAGCTACCACCTACACCACCACGGGTGCTGTTACCAAGACTTTGACTGACGACTCTGGTGCCTCCACCGGTGTCACCACCGTTGCTGCATCTGTTGTTGTTATCAACAGCCCTGCTGAGTCCTGTAACGCTGCCCCAGTTGTCACCTCATCCTACTCCACTTGTGGCCCAGCTACCACCTACACCACCACGGGTGCTGTTACCAAGACTTTGACTGACGACTCTGGTGCCTCCACCGGTGTCACCACCGTTGCTGCATCTGTTGTTGTTATCAACAGCCCTGCTGAGTCCTGTAACGCTGCCCCAGTTGTCACCTCATCCTGCTCCACTTGTGGCCCAGCTACCACCTACACCACCACCGGTGCTGTTACCAAGACTTTGACTGACGACTCTGGTGCCTCCACCGGTGTCACCACCGTTGCTGCATCTGTTGTTGTTATCAACAGCCCTGCTGAGTCCTGTAACGCTGCCCCAGTTGTCACCTCATCCTGCTCCACTTGTGGCCCAGCTACCACCTACACCACCACCGGTGCTGTTACCAAGACTTTGACTGACGACTCTGGTGCCTCCACCGGTGTCACCACCGTTGCTGCATCTGTTGTTGTTATCAACAGCCCTGCTGAGTCCTGTAACGCTGCCCCAGTTGTCACCTCATCCTGCTCCACTTGTGGCCCAGCTACCACCTACACCACCACGGGTGCTGTTACCAAGACTTTGACTGACGACTCTGGTGCCTCCACCGGTGTCACCACCGTTGCAGCATCTGTCGTTGTTATCAACAGCCCAGACACATCATGTGACGTTGCCCCAGTTGTCACCTCATCCTACTCCACCTGTGGCCCAGCTACCACCTATACCACCACGGGTGCTGTTACCAAGACTTTGACTGACGATTCCGGCGTTTCTACCGGTGTCTCCGAAGTTGCAGGTACTATTGTTGTTATAAACGGTCCTGATGCTTTATGTGGTTTATCAACCAAAGCAGAAACTAATACTCACACATCCTACTTGACTGTCACAAAGACAAGATTATGTTCTGCCTGTGAAAACAAAACTTACTATACTCCTGTCGTCACTGTTGTTGATAATGTTACTGTTACTGTTACAGAATGTGTTGTTCAATCTTCTTTGACCTCAAATGTGTTGTCAACTACTACTGCTTATGATACAACTGTTACAGATAAAGTGGTTATTACAATAACCAGCGAATGTACTAATGAAAATGTGATTTCTCCTGTTGTTATCGTTACAGTTTCTGAAACCGAAAACAGTGTTGCTACTAAAGAGCTTTCAACTGAAAATGCGGTTCCAAGCTCAACAACTGTTGTCACGCTAGTTAACTCTACCGCTGTTAACAACACCTCATCACCAAGTACTTCTTCTGCAGGCTCTCCAGCAGAAATTGTTTCTTCCACCAGCACTTTTACCGCTGTTCATACGTTAACCCATACTGCTTCCACTAAGACTTCAGTTGTGACAGCTTTTGTTAACATGACGGGTTCCAATGAAACTGAAAATGTTCCAACTGAGGCAAATACTTTGAGTGATTCCAAACCAACTGAAAATATTGCCTCTGAAATTACACGTAAAGATGGCTCCACAACTTCTTCTAGCTCACCAGCCGAAAATGACACATCTGCGACAACTACGGCTAGCGAACTTGAAAGCAACACGACAACCACCTCCAATCAAGTAACTGAAACCAATACATTTGTGACTATTGTGACTAATGGAGGTGCGGGTTCCAAGACTTGGGAACAAGGAAATTTCGAGTCCAGTACCGCATCTCAAGGCACGACTAATGAAAATAGCAATGGTCCACAATCAACTTCATACAGCTCTGCATTTAGCGCATCAACTGCAGTTGAGTCTTTATACACAGACAATGCATCAGGAATTAGCGTTAATGGTGCTATATCTGTATTAGCATTACTCGCTTCATTGTTACTATAGAATAATTTTGAAAAATATGTTTTATTTCGTGAAAATTATGTCCTAAAAACCGAAAACTTAAAAATTTATTGAGTATAGTGTTAAGTATTTTGTTTTATAGATTATAAAAATTGTTGAAATAATAACACAAGACACTGAGCATATTTACTATGCCATTCTTAAAAAGAAATGTTCAGGACATATATCAGGAAATGAAGCTTCGTATTATTTATTAGATGACCTAGAATCTAATATAATTTCTAATATAGAAACCAATCCCCACATTATAATTTATAATATTTATATACACTTTTTAATTAAGCAAACTAAATCTTTATTACCGCTATACGGAAATTGTAACAAAAATCAATTGCGATGAATGTTTAGCATAACTGTTTTAACGTTGACGGTAGACAATAAAATTGTGGTTGTCATTTTGCGTCACAATTTGACACTCTAACAGAGCTTTATATATAAGTCGCGATGCGCTTGGGTAATGAATAACATTCTATGTTACGTTTTTGTGTTAAAAAAAAGATACTTGGAAAACATTGATTTAACTCCAAGAAAGCTTGTTCTATATTACAACAAAAATAAAAAGAATTTGCAAATTCGTCTGCGGTGATAAGAAGAGTGAAAGCAGCAAAAAATGAATTTCTAAATGGTCAAAAATGTAGAATTGATGGCAATAAATAGAATTTTGAACATAAGATTTCAATTTATTACACTAAATGTCACTTTATAACCCTAAGCATTTTATTTGAAATATATATAATATTGTATGAAATGTGAAAGCTGGCTGAGTACATATTTAACATTGAAAAACGCAGCAAATTTGCTAGTATTCAGGTACAGCAATTATTTTACTGTTTTGAGACGTAGTGTTGAAATAAATACTTTGAAGTCTAACGGATAGTAGCTTAAGTGAAAAAAAGAAGTTCATATAGTTTATCAGTAAAAAAAGGGTCTTCTCTTGTTACCATTTAATCCTTTTTTAACTTGTTCATTGTAAAGTAGTACAATTACGTTTGCCTATGTTAGACAATTTCATATACAATCAAAAGGCCATGTTACTTCTTGCAATGAAAATTATACAAGAGCTTACTTGTATTTGGAGGCCCATCTTGGAACAAAACGTATCCAAAACTGAAAAAAAATCAAGTCAAATTTACTCGCCAAGTTCTTTGTTGATTGTGAGTTTTATCTTTAATAAATTGGTACAAAATATACACTAGGCTTGTGGATAGTTCTTGTGGTCAAGGCAGTTTATGAACAAAACATAATTATCTTTCTTAATTTTCAGCGTTTATCATTTTTGAAAAAGACTTTGGCTTTGACATGCAACTGCTATTAAGACTATCCTACAATCACATTAAGCAACTGGATTACTTGAGTATTGGTGGGTCCTCTTATATTAAAAAGCGGGAAAAAATTCAGTTGTTCACTTACAAAACTTCATTTTTAATTATTAAATAAATCTTAATATACCTTTAAATTGATGAAAAAGATAATGGTTGTGCGCTGTTTGATCATTTAAGAAAAAAAACAAAGTTACTTGCTAGCAGTTCAATGTAAAGAAAACAACCAAACAACTGTTATTTGCTTCTTATGCCCAAGTATTACTTAAGTTCCTAGTGGGATGTGCAGATTTATAGCTAATTCAGTGTTCACAACTTTATGATGGACCAAATATGTTACGAAAAAGATTACTAAAGCAAATAAGTCAAGAATTTTTTATTCGCTGCATAAATAATAAAATAAAAATACGCCATGAGCATTTGTTGATTTTTGAGGAAAGAGATAGATGTTTTCGTGATTATTAACTTACTGCAATTATTTTTGTGCAGTAGTTTTTCAGTGTGTATATAACTGTAATCTGAAAATAGAACGTTGAGAAAATATGTTCTTTAAATAATTGCAATTTATAGCATCAGTTACTCTAGAGAAAACAAAAAATTCTCACAGTTGAATGAATAAACAACATGATCTTATAAATAGAAGAATACTTACTTTGCATTACAAATTTTGGTACAACTGACAATTGTGTCAAAAAAAAGCAAACATTTGTCTCGTTAATGAAAACTCTCAGATAGTGCACATTGTACTCCATTCAATACGAAACATTCACTGATTAAAAGCTTTTATTCAGACTTACGATAAGTCTTTCAGCCAAGCTTCAATAGAAGGAATGTTGTTTTGAACATCAAGTATTCTTTTTGACCTTGGAATTTGAGCAATAATATTAACCCCCAAAGCCCTCAACGTTCTGGCGTTATCCTCGTTAATTTCACCATTCAAGATTACACCCAAGACTTGGATGTTGTTATTTCTTAATATCTCCAAGGTCATTAACGTATGATTTAAT
>JAKTTM010000054.1:0-15038 GCA_030581435.1 Saturnispora quitensis
CTTTTTATCATTTTTATCCATATAAATATCAGACACTTGGTTTGATTTATTGAGTTCTTTTATATTCTTTTTAATTAACAATTATTTCCTCTACTTTTTAGCTGCTAACTCTATCAAAACACAACAAGCACGCGTAGCTCAGTGGTAGAGCAGCAGATTGCAAATCTGTTGGTCACCGGTTCAATCCCGGTCGTGGGCTTTATTTTTGGCAATTTTTTTTTTCTTTGGTATTAATTAGGAGGGCACACATCGTTTTTTAACAGAATCAATTAAAGCTTTGAATTAGTTTTCTCTGCTGTACTTTTTTAAACATAACAGGAGGGATTTTGAAAACCACTGAAGTTTACTGACATTGCAATGAAGGTATGTTGAAATGAATTGAGGTTCCCTTTGGACTCAATATATCTCAATTTTTGAAAAGAACATATGATTAACATGCATGCTACTTAATCTCAGTACATCGATGAGTTCGATATTGACCTTGTCAATCAAGCTTTAACTTTCAATACTACAGATATGCATATTCAGGGAACATGCGATTTGTTCACTACCAAGCCAATTGGAGCTGATAGAAAACTATATAAGACGCTTAATAAACTTTACAACAGCTCTACGGATGATATCGAAGCCACCGACAAAACAGAACGCCAAAACTCCAACACATCGTTAGCTTCAAGCAGTGAGTACGAGCTAAATGAAGCTTTTGTCCAACTGAAAAAACGTTCGTTTTCATACTCTTACTCAAATGCATTACCAATCCAACAACAGCTGATAGAAAACTGCAGTAATAAATACAATAACAACAAGGTACGGTCAAGATCTTTCAACTCACCTTCACCACCATTATCATTGACACAGAGAAACGTAGAATCGAACAACTCTAATGATTTAAGTGAAGGGTTTGAAAAATCTCCATTCGGCCCATTAAGTCAATCCTCTTCAAGAAAACTTTTTGGCTACCTTATAGCAATTTTGAATGCTACATATCCAGATCATGACTTCTCAACAATACAACCTAATCATTTTACGCTTTTGAACTCACCGGCTGATTTAACTTCAAAAGTTAATAATTTTCTTATATCTGTTGGTAAATCTACTGGTTTAGATTGGGTATGGGAAACTATTAATACACACATTGATTTAGATAGTACACTTTGTTTCCAGTTTGAACCTCAAGAATCATTCTTAAATGATTTTCCAGGCGTCCTTTGGTGTAATATGTACTTCATTTTCAACAAAAAGAAAAAGAGAGTTGCTTTTCTTTATTTTATGGCAACTGTTTTGAAAGATGAACAAAATGATAATGGTTTGGCTACTGGGAGAAGAAACAGTAAAGTTGGTACGCTAGACGAGGAAAGAATCAAAATGGGTGAAACTAATGATGAAGAGTATGATTTGAGATACTCGAACAATGGTCCTTTGTATGAAGACGTCTTTGAAGAAGAAGAGGATGAATTAGATCATGACGGAGTTGAAGAGGACCAGGAAGCTAATAAGGAAGATGATGAGGATGAAGAATCGGATGAAGATTATGAAATGGATCAAGATGCGTTAGCCAATGAGAACCAAGATGATGAAGATCTCATATAATAATGGCAATATTTTATTTTCTTAACTTTTCGAACGTTCCACAACTACAATCCCTGGTCTACTTCTATTTACGATCTTATAATTTTGTGCAATTCTAACTATAACGTTACTCGTTGAAATAATACAATTTAACACTATTTTCATCAACACTTTTATTAACGCTCAACTTCTTCGCTGCAACTTTCATCGCTTGGTTTGTGATTTTACTGCCCAACTTGTAATATGGAACAGTAAAGAAAAACACCAAAATTTCTCGTTTGCTCCTATTCAGTCCAAACTTCAATTCATTTGTGTACCTAAAACGCCAATATTTCTCAAAAACAAAATTTTGTGGCCATTCATGTAATTAACATTTTCATTTAAAGATACGTCTCACTGCCACAATTCTCAAGTCGACACACGTAGATTTCAAGTAGTTTTCGAATTAATCATCAATATTTTTTGAAAAAAAAAGATAACGTAAATTTTCTGTAATAGGAAAACAGTAACTACAAATACCATCTGAACTTTGCCTGCCAAACGTGATGGATTTACAAGAGCAGGTCTCTAGATCAAGTTTTATGTTGAACGATGAGAACTATGAACCGCTGTTGAACGTGTTCAAGTCAAAGCAGCTCATTACTACAGATCTTCTTCTATCCTCAACAACAGCGACAGCAAAGAAGCTAAATCGAACTTCCGATGAACTTAATAGCTTTATTGCAAAACTCGAGGATGAAACTATCACAGCAATTATGCAAACAAAACATAGTATACCAGATGAGGATGCCTGTATGACATTTTCCACTGGTGATGAACAATTGGATAAAGATCTAAATGGTGGAATCCCAATTGGTTACTTAATCGAAATAGCAGGGAAATCATCTAGTGGAAAAACCAATCTACTTCTACAACTAGCTATTGCTATTCAGTTACCAAAAGAATTTGGCGGGTTAGGACCTTCAATATATGGATTCAGCGATAACTCTCAAAGCGATGATCACTTGAACAAAAGGATCAAATCAGATCATTCAGTGAAGACCTTGTATATACCAACAGAAAGCCCATTACCAACAAATCGTTTGAATCAAGTACTGGATCATTTTAATGCTATTATTGAGAACAATGGAATTAACAAAGACAACTATAGACATTTTCCTAAATTGGAAAATGTATTAACTACAGCAAAAGTCCCTACTTCTCTTGAGGAACAAGAACATATTCTAACTTACCAAGTTCCTGTATTGCTAGAAAAAAATCCTGAGATAAAGTTGTTAATTCTTGATTCAATTACTCATCATTTGCGAGTTGAATTAAGTTGGAACGAACAACCACGTTATACACGGCGTATTTGCAAATATTTAAAGGAGCTAGCTCAAAAATACAGCGTGACAGTTATAATAGCTAACCAAGTTACGGACAAACCCATTGGGGGAATATATAGAGGGGCAAAAAGTGAAGAAGAAAGCAATGGAGCGACTAGTAACCTACTTTGGAAATTGAACAGTGAATATCAATTATCTTGGCTTGAAGGTTGGGATGAAATAGGGGTAATATATAGGCAACTATTGAAGCGAGAGGGAATAGTTGATTCAGGTGGAGATGGATTCGAAAAATTGGATTATCTAGATGACGATGAAAGTGATGCAAAAGGATATAATAACTCCAGTAATAAGACTAATTCAAATGATTTGAAAGGTGTTTTGAGAGTTGAGCGTCGAAGATTATTCGAAAATTCGTATAAGGTGAAGATTAGTGGAATTACAACCAGACCAGCATTAGGCATTCCATTGCTAGAGTTTGTTGATATGCGGTGTGTGTTGAGCAAGGCATTCAAACCGGTTTTAAATGAGAATTTGATTGATGAATTTAGTATGGAGTTGGGAATTGATGCGTCGATTGATGACGTTAATTCGCAGGGGGTTTCTCAGGCCCCAGCCACCCAAATTGTCGAACAATTAAGCAAGAATAGTTACCTCAAGTACGATAACTTTGAATGGTTCAGAATATTACAAGTTCCCTTCGGCCCTTTGATCAAATCAGGTTGTGGTGTGACTAGCGAGTTCGAAATATGGAAAGGTGGTATTAGACATAAGAATATTTAAGTTATAGAGGAAGCGAAAATTATGATTCAATAATATCGGATATCGAAACTGGTTTCATTTCTTCCTTCTCAATATTTAATTGCGGTTGGCCTGATGAGGGTATTGACAATGTCGCAGCTGGATCACTTAACTTTTCACTGCCACTGTTGAGCTCTTCAATTTCCTTCTGTAATCTGACAACTTCTTTCTGGAACTTTTTGCCATAAAAGTCCACATAATAGGTAGCACCATTGTAGACAGATGTCATGAAAATAAATGAAACAAACAAAGAACAGAATATTTTGTACTTGTAAAGTAGTGGACAAAGCGACATTGTGCACAATTGATATCCATACTGAATAAAAGTGAATGCAACAACAGGGAATGGTTCCGGTAATGAATTGACAAATCTACCTATTGGTTTGGTTGCAAAAGCTTTTCTCAGATATTCAAAAGAAGTAATTCTACCGTTTTTTATCTTTTCAGCCTTCCTGATGGTAATGAAATAATGATAGCCCAGTTGCCAAATGAAATACATTATAGATGTATAGAATATTCCATTCCAAAAATTCCATTGGGCAAGTCTCACGCAACCTGGGAATCGTTGTGACTTATATTCAAAACTTAACTGATGGGTAATAACGTACATGATAACACCAGGCAAAACGTGTATTGCGGTAGAAGTAATTTTGTCAATGCTATGAAGCACTAATTTGTTTTTCCAGGTAATAACAGCAAATGAGACAGTACCCCATGAAAATGAACAACAAGTAATGAATAGCTTTTGTGAATTTGGAAAAACCCAAATATAAAGTAGGAGAAGAAAGTTCACGTAGTAGCATAAATCTGCTAGAAAGTAGCCATTTCCATTTTTATAGTAGGTGATGTATCTGATTGGGATTAGAACCGCCATAACAATAGCATATGTAATGTGTACATATTGTGGATAATTACCAACCATGAACCCCATCAAAAAGATGAAATAAACAGACAGGGAAAAAAACAGTTTTTCTGTTGATGACCTGTTTTGGACTTTGTCAATTCTAACATAGGCTTTATCGATACTTTTGTGCATCTTTTGCTTCAATCTATCTATTTCATCATAGCCTGATGATTTAAAGCTTGATCTTCTTTTGTAAACTCCCTTGACCCAATTATAAGTTTCGTCCTTCCTCTTCTTGAGGTCTAAAGATAAAAGCGAAGGATCCAGCAAGTCAAATATGGTTATGTTGTCTTGATTTGGTGTTTTGGCATACATCATATGAGGTGTTTGCGCTGGCGTACTACATGCCGAATCAATTGAAGAACTCATCGAATAAGTTCTTGCTTTCCCCATGGGCTCAGGTTGCACCTTTTTTGTCATTTTAAGACTTCTCGTCTCTACTAAAGGAAAAGAACATTGCAATTGTCTTGATAGGTTAATTTCTCATAGTGTAACAGAAAAATTGGGCTAATCACATGCTCGTTGAAAAATTCCTCTTTAGGCAATTCTCATATTACGAACGTGATTGCACAATATTGAGTATTCAAAGTACATCTAAGATAAAGGGTTGCCTATGTGTAAGGTTTCAAAGGGGGATTGTCAGTATAATCAATTTTTTGTGGTGGAAAAAGCTTTGCAGAATAATATTTTGGTCCTGCCACCTGCTGTCCTCATTTTAGTTACATTTCAAACATTGATATAAACTTGATAAACATTATTAACTATATAATTACGCCAGTAAACACTACATACCGTTCCGTGGCGTCGAATTTCAAAAAAACAAAAGATAGATCTTCCTTTTTGAAAATGGAACAAAACCGTTTTCTTTCCCTTGCATAAAAAGAAAATGCATGAAAAATAAAGAAAATGGATAAAAAAATGATTTTGTTAAACTAAAGCCAGAACTGGTTTTAAAGGAAAGATATGGCGGTAACAAGGTCCAGAACAGGCAAACTGCCACCTAAAAGTGAGATTGGATATGGGAATTCATCATCAGAGGACGAATCAGATCCATCATACAGTTCAAATGGTAGAAAAAGCAAAAGGTCAAATGCTAAAGGTAAAAACCACAAAGTGAAACGAGTGGTGAGCGCCAATTCAGAAGACAGGAAACTACCATCTTATAAGGTTGAGCAACTGAAGAAAATTAACAAATTATTACGAATGTCTAATGTTGCCAAACCAAGGTCGTTGATAGGTGAATACGGCACCTTTTCGGGAAACACGTCGCTCAAGATATCAGAAGAGAGCAAGCATAAAATCAGTTCTTTAACAAATTACAATGTCATCAGGGACCGAATAATCATGGGAGAGCTTAATGAAGGCGAAAAACGAGAGCTTGAAGAGATGTATCAACGCAATGAAAGACTCAAAAGGATCAAAGTGAAAGATTTGTCCAAAGACATTTATTTGAAGACGGCATTGAACAGTCTCAAAAGCCAAAGGAAGAGCTTGCGAACATGGAAATCCGGAGACATCGATTTCAAGAAGATGAAAAAGGATGATATTCTGGGTTTGAATGAGATTGGAGTGAACTTGTTGGGATTAGAGCCAAACCATGTCAGGACTTTAAAGAAAAATAAAGAACACAACAAAAATAAAGATATCAGTACAAAGGCAAATACAGCAAATAGCATGGATATAAGAGCTGGTAAAATGTTTTTTCACTACGACAATATCACTACAACACTGCATCAAGGTTTAGTCAATCATCCGCATAAAGTTGCTACTTTGGAAATGATTGGTAGGAAAGAATCATTGTTTCATCCTATAGACATTGAAGCAATTAAGTCCATTACAGAATTAGGAAATTTGCAAACAACAAAATATACTGGCAATATCACTGATAACCCATACAAGGGATTGTGCGTCGAAGATTATACCAAAGCAAAGAAGGTCTGATTACACAAGTATTTAAATAAAATAAAGTTCACTCTAGTCATCAATAAATTTCGTTATCTAGTGCTTCAGTTCTAACTGTGTCACTGTTCAATTCTGCATGTCGATTCTATATTCATTTCGGTAGTTAACTTCTTCTCCATTGCCACTAACAGTATTGTTTCCATTTTCATTACCGATATCATTACCGATTTCATTCCCATTAACAGTTTCATTACCAATTTCATTCCCATTAACAGTTTCATTACCAACTTCATTTGGATTGTCATTCTGGGTGTCAATGTCATTGTCGTTAGTACCAATTTCATCTTGTGGATCATCTTGATCCAACATTTCTCTTTCATTCTCATTATTAGCACGAAGTCTTTTCCAAACTGGCATCAAAGGAGATTTGATATTATACAATCTTGGAACCTGGTCGTTCAAAAACCAGTAAAAATGCCCAATGAATATAGGTGCCAAATCTCTCTTTATATTGAACCTGGATCCTGAAGAAGAGGATTCGACTGGAATAGACATTTTTGCCAAAGAGATACTAACCCAAGGTAACCATTTCGACTTAAACGAAATAAGTCCTAATATTGCCATATCTACTTCAGGCTCTCTGATAGACCATATATAAAGTAGCACATCTCTAAGAGCTTGGCTCGGAACCCATATACTATATACGAATTTCGAATATGTGATGAATAAAATCAAAATGACACCTAAAAACCAAGCAAAATCCCATGTAGAGTCTGCAGCTATCTCTAAGGCTGTTGCATACTGTGAAAACAAAAATAATCGTGTAAGAAGTGAAATCGAAAGCTCGCCTGCAAAGACGATTGATATAAAGTTATTTAGCATGTCATTAGATGGCCAACTACCAATTTTAAGTGGTACAAGTTCCATGTGGACAGCACAACCTACTGCTACAGCACATACCATATAGTATCTGGTAACAGGAGGCACTTCTAGGAGCCATTGCACAGGCATAGCTTCCATGTTTGTTCTAGCCAATCAGATGTCGTTCTCAGTTACAACTTCAGTGGGGCGAAAAAAAATGTTCAACTTCACGTTTGATACATTTGTCTTCCTTTTAAGCAGAAATAACTATGTTCGCCTCCGTTTTAAGATCCAACATGAGACAAGCTGTCAGAGCAGCTGCCCCAAGGGCTGCTGTTTCTGTTAGAAGCACTTTGCCAGGTGTTTCTGCTGTCAGATTCTACTCCGACCATGCTGAAGAAACTTTTGAAGAATTTTCTGTTAGATATGAAAAGGAATTCGACGAAGCTTACGATTTATTCGAGGTTCAAGTACGTATTATAGAAGCAATCACAAATTCAGAGCTTAGTAAGTTTCAACTATGAACGTTTTGCTTGAATTTTCAAGAGAATTTGAGAAAAGTTCTTTCAACCAATCACATATCAACATAATGTCATTTGAATAATATGGATTAGCAAGGGAAAGCCACATCATATTCTTACCACGTATATTGCAATTTACCGAGCATTTTATTTTCTTTCTTTCTCTTGATAGTTAGATGTACTAACACTATCTTTTTTTTTTTCACAGAGAGTTTTGAACAACTGCTTCTCTTACGATTTAGTTCCTTCTCCAGCCGTCATTGAGAAAGCATTGAGAGCTTGTAGAAGAGTTAATGATTACGCTACTGCTGTCAGAGTCTTCGAAGGTTTGAAATTTAAGGTTGAAAACAAGGAACAATACCAAGCTTACCTTTCTGAATTGAAGGATGTTAGAGAGGAATTGGGTATCGATTTGAAGGAAGAATTATTCACCAACTAAATATCATATCATTCAGATTAGCAACAATACACTCTGGCTTTTTCAGTAGAGACGTTTATTAATATCTTTATTTCTTTCACATTTCTTATACAACCATCTTTATTACTATTATTATTAGTTTTACAATTTAAATTTTTTTGGAACATTAACATATACTTACTATGTTCTCTAGCTGTAGTTCTTCTTTATGCACTTAGTTGCTAAGGCAGTAATTGAAGAAAACCTCAAAAGCTCCCAAAATGGAAATTTGTAAACAAAAACACCGTAAAACTTCATTAAAGTAATATTTTGGTTTTGAAACTCACAATTAGCTTTGTATTCTTTCTGTTACAAGGATAAGATATGACACACGACGAGCGTGATGACACTTCAGTCAAGATTTGGGTGCCTACTGAAGACTTGGATAACATTCTTTTCGAAAAGGCGGAACTGTTAAACCAGCTGGAAAGTTCCTCTATTCATCAAATCAAAATCAATAATGAAATCAAAGAGATCGAATTGAAAGAAATCAACAAATGTAACCCGCCCCAGTTTGACTACTGTGACGACATGGCTTCACTCACATATCTGAATGAGCCTTCTGTTATCAACAATCTAAAATTGAGGTATCAAAAAGATCAGATTTACACACATTCAGGTTTGTTTTTAGTTGCTATCAATCCCTATCGCTCGCTAAACATATACAATAAAAACTTTATCAACTTATATCGTAATAGTAATGATGAAGTTACACTGAAACCTCATATATTTGGAACAGCACAACTTGCAGTTGAGAACTTAATTGAAGAAAGAAAAGACCAGTCTATTCTTGTTACAGGTGAGTCTGGTGCTGGTAAAACAGAAAATACCAAAAAAGTGATCCAATATATACTTTCGGTGACCACAAATGAAGTCAACAAAGAAAATGCTTTAGTTTTGGAATCTCAAATTATACAGGCCAATCCAATATTGGAAAGTTTTGGTAATGCAACAACCGTGAGGAACTTGAATTCTTCTAGATTTGGTAAATTTGTTAAAATTAACATAGATGCCGCCAAGAGCGAATTAAGCGGAGCCTATATAAACTGGTATTTATTGGAAAAATCCAGGGTAATCACTCAAAATCCAATGGAAAGAAACTACCATGTCTTTTATCAGCTTCTCAAAGGTGCACCTACAGAAACGCTGGAAAAATTAAAATTAGATACCAGAGTTCAATCTTATGACTATTTGAACAAGGGCCTCACCTTCAATATAAACTCTATTGATGACAGAGCTGAGTTTCAGAATCTCTTGGAAGCATTTAATGTCATGAAGTTTACCGAGAATGATACATTCAACATTTTCAAGATATTATCAATCATTCTACATTTGGGTAACATCCATTTCAAAAACATGAATAACGACAAGCAAGCAATCTTAGATGACCCGTCAGAAAACTTAGTTTGTGTGATTGCTGACTTTTTAGGAGTGTCTCAACAAGAGTTCAAAAAAGTGCTTTTGAACTCAAATTTTAAAGTTGGTAGAGAAACAGTTTCACAGCAAAAAACTTCAGTACAAGCTAAATTTGCAATTGACGCTCTAGCAAAAACTCTGTATGAAAAATTGTTCCAATTTTTAATAGATAGAATAAATACGAATTTTAACGCCAATTCCATAAGTGAGTTTACTAATTATATTGGTATCTTAGACATTGCTGGGTTTGAAATTTTTGAAAAGAATTCATTTGAACAATTATGCATCAACTATACAAATGAGAAGCTTCAGCAATTCTTTAATCATCACATGTTCGTTCTTGAACAAAGCGAGTACTTAAAAGAAGGGATTTCGTGGCAGTACATTGATTTTGGCAATGAGCTGAAGCCAACCATTGAGCTAATAGAAGGATCTAAAGGTAAAACTTCAATTTTTTCGATATTAGACGAAGAATGTGTTGTTCCAAAGGGCTCTGACAAATCGTTCATCGAAAAGCTATTCAAAGAATTGGAATCTAAAGATAAAAACAAGCAAAGTTTAACTTTCAAACCAAATAAAATTAGAGATGGATTTATTGTAAAACATTATGCAGGGGAAGTTGACTATTCAGTTGACGAATGGATTGATAAAAATAAAGATCCTTTATCTTCTAATATGATTGAATTATTATCAAACTCAAAGGATTTTATGATAATGGATTTTTTTGATGCTTCTGTTGTCCCAAATATAAGTGATTCCCCAACAAAGACCTCTCCAAGAAAAAGAAGATCTGGAATTTTCAGAACCGTTGTCCAGCGTCATAAAGAGCAATTGGACTCATTGATGACTCAATTGTCCAACACTCATCCTCACTTTGTACGCTGTATTTTACCAAACTCAGAAAAAAGAGCGGGCTTATTCAATGATTCTTTAGTTTTGGACCAACTCAGATGCAATGGTGTATTAGAAGGTATTAGAATTGCCAGGTCAGGCTATCCAAATAGGATGGACTTCAAAGCTTTTGCAACTTACTACTCAATCTTGGCGTCGAGTTTTTATTCAACTAAAATATTGAATTCTAAAACAAATGAGTCTGAGTTCAAGAAATTATCAGAATTAGTCTTGAAAGAACTTAACTTAGAAGAGGACCAGTTCAAAGTTGGTATTAGCAAACTATTTTTTAGAAATGGTGTTTTAGCCAATTTAGAGAAGCAAAGGGACATGAAGTTGAATGAGATATTTACGAATTTCAATGCTATTTTACGCTCAAAGTTGGTCAAAACAACGATCAATAGAAAGATAATTAAAATGAAGGCATCTAAAGTTTTAGCGCTCAATATGGAAGCTATTCACAGATTGGATTCTAACCCATGGTTCAAATTAATATGTAAAATCAGGCCAACACTTGATGATTCAACAGCAACTGAGGTTCAGTTTACTACAAAAATTAAAAAGTTAGAAAATGAAATGAAGGAACTTGAAGTTAAATTGAGAGAAAAAGATGAAATAGTGTCTAAAATTGATGATCTGCAATTACACATTAAAAGCGATCAAACCATCATTGAAAGTAAAGACGAGCAGCTTAATGAATCTAAAAGAAATATCGTCAACTTGGAAAAGAGTTTAAGTGAAACAAAACAATCTTTGGAAGAGTTACAGTCAGAATCAAGTTTGAAGAGCTCCAAGATCGATCAGTTAGTCCAAGAGGCAGCAGAGTTTCAAGACAGATCCGAAAAAGTAAGAAGCGATATGGAGAAAGAGCTCAAAGCTAAATCGATGCTAGATATTGATATAAAAGCTTTGAAAGCTTCTCTTGATCAAAAAGAAAAAGAACTTGTTGTTTTGAGTATTGAGAAGAAATCAAGTTTTTGTGATCTGGAAAAAAAATTAAAATTGGTAGAAGCTAAATTGCAAAGTGCATTGAAGGAGAACAAAATAAAAGATGACCAACTGAATTCAAACGAAAATTCACTTGACAAACATAAAACTTTCCTACTCGAGAAAGAACAGAAACTTGAGGAAATGAACACTTTATATGGAAATATAAAAGCGGAAAATTCTAAAATTTCAAAAGACTTGAACCTCTTGATTACTCAAAACAAAGAGCTAGAAAGTATGCGGTTAGCCTATGATCAATCCGATAAAATTAAGAAAAAGTACAAACAGCTGAAGCATGATTTTAGAGAGACAAAAATCTTATTAGAGAAAAAGGTCAATGAAGAGCTTGAATTTAACTCAGGAAGGCAATTTTATTTGAAAGAACTAGAGGAAACCAAAAAGATTGTTGAAGATCTTAAAGAGCAACTCAACGTTGAAAAAAAATCTATTTCAGATGTGGAGAATAAATTGAAGGTCATGGAATTAAGCAGAGATAAGGCTGTTAAAGATAAAAAGCAAATGGAATTGCAGGTTTCGCAAATGAAAATGAGAATTAGTTCTAGTCCAGATGTTGTCAAAGAGATGAATTTTATCAACAAAGATAATTTTGAAAATAATCAACTGAATAATGAAATAAGAATCTTGAGAACCAGGTTAGCTTCTGAATCTTATGAAAATAGACAAATGAAACAACTGATAAGGAAAAATGGCATTGAATGGTCCACAAGCTCTCTGTCAACTGTGAATGCTGCTGATGAAGTGCTTGATGATATTGAAGAATTGAAGGGACAATTGAACCTTGAAAAGGAGGCTAATGAACGATTACAATCAAGGTATGTCAAATTGCAAAAAGATTTACTACAGTATAGATCAAATGCAAGAGATAGCATGATTTCTTACTCAACTATGAATCAACAACAACAACAGCAACAGCAGCAACAACAATTGTCATTTTCTCATTCCAAAACTCATAGCTATCAAGATAAATACGAGAATCTTTTAGTCGAAGTGGAACATAAAGATGAAGTGATCAGTGATTTGAAGAACCAGTTGAAACGAATGGAGATAAAAAAGCAGAGAATCACGTCAATTCATAAGCAGCAAACAAATAGAGGTATCCTAGAAGACATCACTTCAAGTAATAAAGTTAATGAACAAGCCCAGGAAAATATACGTATGAATAAAGAATCGCTAAGTTTCAAGCAAGAAAACTTGAGATTGAACTCACAAGTCATTGAATTGAAAACAAAGTTAAAGAGATTTGAAGTTAATAGCGACTATCAATTTGATAAAGAAGAACAATTAGTTCAGTTGAGGAATGGTATGAAAACCTTGGAGTTAAAAAATAGTACTTTAGAGTCATCTTTAGAGCTTTACAAAAATCGATCCAATGACTATTTTGACAAATTATCTAAAGCTGAAGTCGGTGTTGAAAGCGCAACAAGAGAGCGGATGAGTTTAGAAGTCGAGATGAGAGAGTTGAAAAATAAATTGAATCGTGTTATCAGTCAACGAGATGACAGTGAAAATAAAATCAATGGCTTAAACGAGAAGATTAGAGGATTGGAAAGAGATATTAGTGATAAAGTGTTTGAAATCAAGCAGCTAAAGGAGGACAATGAAAACATCAAGGATAAGTATGATAATATGGAAGAGTTTAGAAAATCCACTTCGGAGCTAATCAAGGAGCATAGAGATCGAGAAGTTGATAGACTACAGAAAGAATTAGTTTCATCCATGAATAGAGAAGGAGAATTGAGTAAGCAATTACGAAACATTGGAGTACAATTATATAAGACAAAGAATGAGCTCCAAATGCAAAAAAACATGAATACCGAAAATGTCAAAGAAGTCAATGTGCTGAAAAGGGCACTGAATGAATGTATGAGTAAGAATGATGGATTACTGAGTAAGATCAAGGAACATCTGATGAAATGTACTGCATTGAGCAATCAAATTAACACTATGAAGGCCGTCAACGAGGATTTGGTGAAAGAAAGAGATGAACTTTTAGTTTTGAAAAGGTCTTTAGAAGATAAGTTGTATCAAAACAATAAAGTTTATGAAGAGCACATGAAGCAAGCTAAAAACGATGCCGAGAACTCAATTTTAGTTGAGCAATTGAAGGAAAAGGTTGAAAAATACGAGCTAGCCAACAATGATTTACAGACATTAGCTGCTGATCACCAGCGAGAGAACGATGAGAATAAGACGAAAAACGAGAAACTAAGCAAGGAAATTATGGAGGCCATTGAAGATAATAAGAAGTTGACCAAATACAACGAAAGCCTACAGATGACGTTGAACAAAACGAAAGAGAAGGTCACCAATGAGCTCACTAGTAAAGAGGCATACTGGAAAAAGCGGATCAATGAACTGGAGGACAAGCTATTCATATCTACTGCAAGCTCAAGAACTGAATCTCACAAGATGGAATCTCTTGAAAGAGCGATTAGGGATCTGGAGATCAAAAATGACGATATTAACAGAGGATATAAAAGAAGCTTGGAAGAGATTAAAACTTTAGAGGAAAATATTGAAAGGCTCCGCGTTACCTTGCGTAGTGCCGGAGAAAGAGAAGCACAGTGCCAGCTGAAGTGCAAACAGCTGCAACGGGTCATTGACCATAACGAAGCCTCAAAGGCAACTACTAATTGCTAGTGCCAACTGAACGTACATTGACTCAGCATATATAGTTTTTTGTCATAGTTTCAAACATATGTATCGTCAATAGACAAAATTATTGTGAAAAGCTCCACTGAATGCTGAGGTGGAAAGTTGTATTCGACTGTGCTATTCAACTGAAGAGCCGAACTTTCTAAATTGTTTCTTTTGTGTGAATAATTACGTTACAAAGCTAACAAAACCGCATTATGCGCAAAGTGCTTCTGTGCACTTGATCGCACAGTGACGGCTATTGAGCTCCAGGAAACACTCCACTTTGAGTATCTGGCCTTAGTCACATTACTTCTCGATAAAAAAATACGAATTGCGTAGGTCCCACAGGCCATTGGCAACATACCAACCGCAACCTTCGCTTAACTCGCCTACTGGTGCATACGTCAGAGCTTAACCTATCTACTTAGTTCCGCTACCCGTATCGTTCGAACGTCCTAGCTCAAGTTGCATACAGACGAAGGCAGTCTCTTTATGTTGTGTCCTTACGTAATACGTGATATCTTCTATACGAGTAACCTACAGTAACACCATCTCTGTACACCCACTCCAAGCCCACCTTGCGTTAGCCTGCGTCTGTTATACGTTTCATATACCCACCTTATTCATTCTCAGAGTAATATTTGTAGTTGGTGGAGTTCTTGTATCTTCCTTCACTGGTTTAAACTTACCTCTTCCCTTGATGACCATTATCTGTTCTACTTTAGTGATAGATTTTCAAGAAAAGATAA
>JAKTTM010000055.1:0-13678 GCA_030581435.1 Saturnispora quitensis
TTTCCTGTACTTTTTGGCCCCTAACTCTATCATCATAACAATTGGGCGTGTGGCGTAGTTGGTAGCGCGCCTGCTTAGCATGCAGGAGGTCTTGGGTTCGACTCCCAACTCGTCCATATTTTTTAACCCTTCTTTTTTATCAAGGTATGAAACATTAAAAAATTTAAATTTTTACGCTACTTTATGCTAATTGAGACAACATTATGATAACAACAACCTATGTTAACTGAACCTAGTGATTTGAAAACAAAAGCTAAAGAATTGCATGAAGCACTTAGTGTCGAGCTTTCGGAGAAGCAGTACAAAACAATTGAACATGCGTCACATGCTATTAACATACAATGTCAGACAAGGGGGGCCCCTAGCGTTTCATTATTATCTCTACTACTACCCATCTCTAACAAAAGGAAAACAAACCAAATTCCCATTAGCGGCAATTTGATTTACGATCATGACAAAAAAACTGTTAATCTACTATATGCATTATTTGGTGAATTAGATGCTATCAATGACCAGCTGATGAAACAGGAGAGTTTGCTTGTTGATAAAGAAAGAACCAACATTCTTTGGAAAATGCAGGTAGATAGAAATGAAGCGGATTCGATGAAATATAAAAAAGCTGTCAAAACTCTGGAAACTCGTATTATCAGGTTACAAGTTCAATTAACTGATTTGAAATCAAAAAAGACAGCATCTGAAAACAAATTAAGAGAAATCGTATCAAATTATAAAACATTGAAGGAACAGAAAGAAATCAAGGGAAAATTATATTCAAATGAAAGAAAGTCCCTGCGAAAGCGTTTAAATGAAAGAAAAGTAGGTAGAACTCTACAGAGCATCGAAAAGATACAATCAAGTAAAAATTCACATATAGATACAAAATATGGGCAACTTTTAGCGGCACAAGATTTCCCCAGACAACTTGAAACATTATCTATAGAGAATACCAATTTAAAAGAAGAAATTGAATACCACTATGGGTTCTTGAATAACTTGTATGATTGCTTATTGGAACAGAAGGATACTGATGGAATGGCTCCAATTCAATCAAGTTTTATACCGCAAGTAAAAAAAGAAAATCTTCATCATGAAAAGAATAGATTGTTATCATCATTTGACTTTAAATTGAATAGTTTGATCAAAAGTATGCAAAGAGAGCCAATTGGACTTGATGATACTTTCAAATCTTATAGAATTGGCGCAGAAAAACACAAGGAAGTAAAAAAACTAAAGCAAGAGCTGAAAGACCTTAATGGTAAGTATGAAACAGCTTTGGAAGAATTGAAAAGAGTGAAAAGTAAGTCCTCTTATATATAGTACCAAGAAAAATGAGTAAATTAATTACACATGTTCGGGGGCAGAACAAAGTGTATAATAGTCAACATAGTGTCCATTAAGATTGCCTTCTCCATTAACTGGTAGGGCTAGTAAAGTTCTAAAGTTGATGGGATCACCTTCTTTGCATAAAAATAAAAAATCTAACCAATTTTGTTTGAATCCGTAATTGTATAATAAAATGGTTCTTTGTCTGGATTTTCTATGAAGAAAGTCGTCAGTCAATAGCAGAAACTGATCCAGCCCAATGGTTTTTGCCAACTTAGTGCTCAAAAGCAGTGTAAGTGTTTTCATAAAATATGAAGGTTCAACGTTATCTTGATCAACTGTTATAGTATCCAAACCTGCGTCATCCGAATTTCCATGATTATGAAGTTCATTCGACTTTGCATATTCGAAGGTAGTGACACCTTTTGAGATTTGAAAACTTTGAACTACTAGTAGGATACCTAGCCAAACCATTTGTATCCCGACCCATATAAATAGTCCAAAAATAAAAGGAGAGATGAAGAAACCTGAACAAATATCTTCTCCCACTAAAGAGCAAAATCCATCATCATAATCGTAATCTAGTTCATCGAAATACTCAAAGGCAAGCAGAGTCCAAAAACAGATCCCAAGAAAAAGTGAAACGGTAAAACCATAAAAAAGTTTGTGATTTCTAACACCAATATTATTGTAGACCCAAGGGCAATAATGGTCAAAACGCGCTACGTTTCTATCCTTTTCTTCCGAATAACGACATCTTATTGGCTTTTTAATCAAAGTGTGGACACAAAAATTTAATTCATCAAACTTCATGGTTTCCACTAATTCGTTGACTGTTTCTTTGATTTTACTTTTACTTTCTTCCAGAGGAATATATCCAGGATCAGTATTCATAGCTTTGAAAAAAAAGAAATATGTCAAGGCAAAAGAACATAGAAAAAGCAAATGTAGCAAAAAGCATTCTTTTAGTGTATATGGAATCAAGATGAAAAGTTCCACTATTAGACACCATATTGCAGAACTTGAAAATATTCCTGCAAATAGTGGGGTTTTCATGACAGTTCTTTTTTGCTTCAATATAACTGGAAAAAAGAATCTTTTCAAGATCAGAATTTGGATAAGAAATATTGCTAGTAGAAGCGGCACTTTTAAAATCCATTTAATATTCCCAAATAATAGATAAATCGTTAAAGGTACGGATAAGTGTGGAATAAGAAATGTGCCTAATTTAGCTTCCTGTTCGGAGACCAGGAAAGTCAATTTATCACCTGTTGAAGAGCTTCTTTGGCACAATTCAAGAATTTGTTTCCAATTATTAGTGAAGTTCATATCAGAAGCTACAGTCCAGCATGTTTTACCATCAGTTGTTGTTTTATTGATATCAGTGCCCGCTTTGGTCAACGATTTAACTGATTTAATGCTACCGCTAACAATTGCCCAATGAAGAGCAGTGAAACCTTCATCATCCTGCAAATCTAACTTAGCACCTGCTTTGATGAGTACTTCAACCGTTAAAAAATCACCTTGGTAGGCAGCCCAATGTAACGGTGATCGACCGCTCGGATCTTGAAAGTCAAAATCTTGTCCATCTATTGTATTCAGAATATATAAAACCATCATAACATTGGACGAAAATGTTGATGCATGTAGAATTCCAACACCTGTAGCATCTAAAGTATCAGTGTTTGCATTTCCTTTTTTTACTAGAAGATCAACAACGTAAACAAACCCATAACGAGCAGCCCACATTATTGGAGTTGCATTTAGATCACCTCCTTTCAAATCTGGGTTCAAACCCATATCAATAAGGTATTCGACAACAGAAATCCTGTTATTTAAAGCTGCCCAGTGGACTGGAGTAACTCCTTGATTATCACATATGCTAGAAAAGTCTTGATTTGAATTTCTGCAATGATCTTTAACTTTAGGAAGTAAATTTTGAAGAGAATCCATGTTTCCCTCTTGACAGGCTGAAATCACCTTGTCTACTAAAGTGATTTCTTTATCAGGCATTGCTACCATAGATGACAATGAGATCTCTTCGTTTTCTTCTTCCACAGAAATCTCCATTCTGGCTCACAACTCAGAAATTGCAGAGGCTGATTTCAATTTTTTTTACAAAAAGTTCTATCTTGGAAAAAGCTATTTGTTATATTTTCACGTAGTTGACTGAAATAGCGATGGATTCATTATTCGATATAAGGGATATTGTGTTTAAAGAATTCAAAGATTGAGAGTTTCAGTTTTATCAAAATTTTACAAAGGACAAAGGCATATTACTACTCTCAGCAACTATCGTTGAAAAATACTCATTTTCTTCATATATATATTGAGCTTTAATTTATTAATGAAATGTAATATTATAAATTTGACATGAATCAAAATTTCTCCGTACAGGTAATATTTATATCAAACATTTATTCTATGCTTCGGAGGCAAATCATCAGAGTGATTTTCTCCTTCAACTTCAACGATCTCAACAGATTTCTCTTCGTTATGGTCACTGCCTTTACGAGCACGTACCAATTTCCATAACCAACTATTTTTATCTTCCCATAGTGTCTTAGTTTCACCTTGTTCCACAACATTACCTTCATAGCCTAAAACAACGACTTCACTGCATGATCTGATAGTGCTTGCCCTGTGTGCAATCGAGATTCTAGTTACAGAAGCCTCCTGATTACCTCTACTTGCCCACCGATTTAAATTTGTATTAACAATTGCTTCACTTGCAGCATCAAGTGCACTTGTTGCTTCATCAAGAATCAAAATACCTGGATTCTTGATCAAAGCTCTTGCAATCGCTAATTTTTGTTTTTGGCCCCCAGACAATAAACTTCCACGAGCACCAACAGGAGTATTCATTCCCTCTGGCAAACTGCCAATGAAATCACAATTGGCTCTTTGAGCAAAGAATTCAGCATCCATCATTTTTACTCGTTTCCTCTCAATTAATGGTAAAGAATAAATAATATTGTCATAAATATCACCCTCCATCAATATTGGTTCCTGTTGAACATAACCAAGGTGCCTCCTAAGTGAAGCTGTTGAAATGGTGTTGATGTCAACACCATCAATATAAATTTTACCCTCTAAAGGCTTGTATAGTTTCAATAGTAAAGAAGCAATGGTTGATTTACCCCTACCAGAAGGACCAACAATACAGACGTTTGCACCAGATTTGATCTCAAAAGATAAATTCTTAAAAATGATATTATCAGGTCTAGTAGGGTATGCAAAGGTAACATTTTCAAATTTGATGTCTCCTTTCATTGGTAATTTTATATTTTGACCATTTATTGGATCAATCTTTGGTTTTGTATCAAGTATTTCGAACAATCTTGAGGCAGCACCAGCGCCTTTGAATAATTCAGTATAGAAGCTAGCTATACCAAACGTCGCAGAACCACAATATTCAGTGTAAATCATATAAGCAGTTAAATCACCAATAGTCATTGACCCGTCCATAACCAATCTGGCACCAATTGCTAAGGTTAAAAGGAACGTTGTATTACCCAATAGACCAGTAGCCGAGAAAAAGGTTGCATTTGTTAAAGAGTCTTTGAAAGAGACGTCCCAAACTTTTTTAATTTGAGACCCGTATCTGTGAGTTTCCCTTGGTTCAGCATTGGAGCATTGGATAGTTTTAACGGAATTTAATTCTTGTTCAGCAGTTTTTGTTAAATCACCAGTTGCTTGTTGAAGTTGACGAGACAAGGCCCTCACTTTCAAACCGTAAATCCAACTTGCAAAAAGAAGAGGAGGCGCAAAAGCCAACATGACAATACTCAAAGTTGGACTTAAATAAAACATCATCCCAAGGCTGGAACCCAAAACTAAAGAATGTTTAACACCATCTGACATATTATAAGTGATTGATTTGGAAACAACATATGCATCAGCTGATAATCTGGAAATTAAATCACCAACCTTGTTTCTATCATAAAACTCACCATCTTGCCTTAGAATACTCTTCATGAATCTCAATCTCAACCTTGAGACTAAGTTTTCGCCGATGACTCTCATAAGAAGTGTTCTAACAAATGTGGCTCCAGTTGCGACGATAAGAGCACCTGCAAGGTATAAAAGAAAAGTATCAACTGGCAAACCATACACTTCAAGATCTTCGTATGTGGTTTTCTGTTGAGGATCACTTGATGAAATTTGACCATTTGAGGGATTTACAAATGCATTCTTAGTAACGTCTAATATAGTACCGGTGACTTTTGGTAGGGCCATTATAATAGCAGCCGATAATGTCAAAAGAGCCATTGCTAGTAAAAACAAGGGCAAATCCTTTGTTGCTAATTTGAGTAGTCTCCAGATTTCGTTTATAGATGCTGAATCGGATTCTTCAGGTGTGAGGTTGAACCAGCGTTGGATCAAATTCCGTTTCTTGATTGTGGCTGCTGGTGTTACTGGTGATGAGTTTATGACTGATTGCTTTTCATTGCTAAAGTTGGATGAATTTTTGTTACTATTGTGAATCTGGTTATTGAATAAGTATGCAGAAGTTGAAAAGTGAGATTTTGTTTTAATCATAGTAGGGAAAATGGGCCTTGAAGTTGTCCATCGCAAACTAGAAGCTATTCTTTTAGTTGGGAGGAATCTAGCCACAAACATAGTAGGTATGCGCAACTTTTGAATAGAAAGAAAGAGTTGAAGCACTGATACAACATTGAAAAAAAAATGCGTACAAGAGAAAGAGAATTACACACAGGTTGCTTACATAGAGCAGCTACGTGAATAGAAGGGAAGGCGTTTATAGAGGACGCAGAAGGGTTTTCTAATAGCAACCTTGATGTGTGCATTTTTCTTTTGGAAGCAAGAGCTTCAGGATCACCCGAGCATTCGAATTGTGTTCGCAGAAATGGGAAAGTAACATCAAGACATAATCAAGCTTAAATAAATAAATAAATAGAAATAAGTAAATAGAATCAAGTTAATATAATTTCCATGAAGAGGCCTTAAGCTAATTCCTTACCGGTGGATAAGTCAACAGTCTTGATAAGTTCGCCGTTCTTATAGGATTGAGACTTGACCTCAGTGATGAATCTTCTAGAAGCGTTGGTTTGAAGCTCTGGCTTCAAAGCCTTGGTCAAGGTCTTACCAGAGATGGAGAAGTATTTGTTAACACTGTTGGAAGCTTATCCCATTCAAGTCACCAAAACCGACATGTCTTCAGTCCCGTGCAGCTGACTTGTGCTAAATGGACAGCGGCCAGATAGGCCGGGTTGCGCGCGCAAGTGGATGATGGCAAGCCTGTGTTCTCTTGTTGACACCGGGCAACATGGCTTCTGTTTGCCACCCACCCTGCGGTTTTTGTCGACCCTGCAAAGTTCAAAAACTACTGAAGACATACAGGTTCAATGAAAGGGGATGAAATAAATCATGTTAGTACGTTAAAACTCCTCAAAAGCTGTAGTAATAACAACAGGGCACTATTAATATACATACGAGATACCAGCCTTTTTCCAAGCAGACATTTTGTTGATAGTTAACACAAGAGGTTCTTGGTGTCGTTATGAGGGGGAAGTACTTTTTTCTCTACTTTGTCACGGTGCGATTCCATTGGTGCTCATCTTGCAGTTTTGGCCAGTGCTCCGCTGAGCATTTAAAATAAAAAAGGGCAAAAAAAAGTTTTTCACAGGCGCGAACGCCAGGGCTGCATAACCAAAGGCGTTGATTGACGAGCTGAGCATCCTAGCATTTTAGGCAAGAAAGGAGTATGCTCAGCGTGTTTCCGTTTTGGGAACAGCAACAAATAAAAATTTTTTAATGCGTATGTAGCTGTCAAGGAATATGTACATCTGAACTAAAGTAGATCCTAGGTGGTGTTTCTGAGCAAGGTGGGGACCTATATTATGGCAATAAATAGAGAAGTTTTCTATAGACTAGCGTCGAATTTGCCAGGAGAGCGCTTGGAGGCAGCGTCGGCATTGATCACGCAGTTTTCAGAAACGGAAGACCCCAACGAAAGGGTTTACGCATTGAAAAGACTAATTAATGGGTTGGCTTCAAACAGAGATGGGGCCAGGATTGGGTTTTCAATAGTATTGACAGAAGTTCTACGATTTTTGATTAAAGGAGACAGCTGTTCAAGTGAAATCGTGAAGCATGCTAATCCCGAGGCCTTGATGCTCGACAACTACAGTCCTGCACAGTTTATCCATGATTTACGATCCATCCTTGACTCACAAATCAAAAATAAAACTAAAGGGAAGTATCTCAGGTCGTATTTGTTCGGTATGCTGTTTGGCCTACAGTCGTTGATAAACTCTCAAGTTTTGAGTGTGGCTAACAAGGATTATTCCACGCTCGAGTTGGTGGTGACAAGTTTGCTTGATCTCGCTAAAATGAAGTCGTGGATCAGCGAGCTTGCACATTTTACCATTGCAAATTTGATCCAATCCCACAACTTGTCTGAAGATGAGAAATTCATTCCCTTTGTCATTGAAGCCATCAACAACGCTGGTACACTGCTCTCTGCTGACGGCCTGCTAATTTATCTTGTTGTTCCTCCTGCGCTGCGATCCCAAATGACGTCGCTTGCTAACGTTGAGCCAAACCACGCTTGGAAGCATGGCGATCCGTTAGCAAAGGGCAACGGTGATTTTTTAATAAATACGTTTAAAAATTCTGTTGTGAATCAAAATAGTCAAGAAAACGATGATGATCTTGAAGGAGATGAGGGTGGCGATGAACAAGAAGAAGAGAAAAAAGGAAAAAGTATTAAGCAGAATGCAGTCAACGGTAAAATCCAAAAGAGTAACTGGTCTTCACAAATCCATCCTGTCTGGAAACCATTGTTTATGGAATTGATTTACTTCAACGACAACGATTCCGATCTCAAAAATGAAAAGAAAAGAAAAAAGTCAAAGCAGAGCAAACAGAAAAACGAAGGCTCCCCGTATGAGAGAATCACATTCAAATCATTTTGCTCATTATTCCAGTCAATTTATTTCACTCCAACAACATCTTCCGAAAGAAAATACACGGGATTACAAATTGTCGAACTTTTATTCATTGACGATCAAATCAATCTGCCTAAAGCTCTTATTGCTGATGTTCTTGCTGGCCCAACAATGAAAGTGGTTATTGATCACATTAGTAAAAAAGATCGTATATTATATTCAATGGCAAATAAGGTGATGGATTCCATCATTACGTCTTCAAAGGAAAAATGTAGACGATTAGAAGTTATCAAAGCATTAGAATATCAATCGGTTTTTTTCGATAAACTAACACATACCAAATCGGTTCAGAAATTATTGGTTAATATTTCAAACGCTAATGAGTGGATTGAAATTATGAACTGGGTTTTAGAAGCTGATGTAGTCTTAACAAGAACTTCATCATTGGAAGCTAAAAGGCAAAAAATTGCTACCTCTGATCGAAGAGTTAAAATGGACATTCAAATTTGGATAATCGATTCTTTCTCCACTTTAGTTAAGTCAAACAAAAATTTATTATCTTCTGCATTGTCTGACAACAAAATTGCTAATATTGAAGTTGATGCTGCTCAGAAAAAGCAAATCACTGAACTTATGTATTCTCAATTCAATTATCTTGTAAATATAATTTTTTTCAGTGGATTGAATGATGAGTTAGCTGATAAAGTATTGCAGGTTGCAAAGGAAAGGTTCCAAACAATCCTTGGGCTTCTGATGGATTACAACTCAAATAACCTTAATGCTGTTAATTGGACTTTAACTGTTGTTCAAATGATTTCGCATAATGAATGTAATATAAAATCACCTTTAGAAGGTGAGTTGAATGAAATGAAGGATTGGGCTTTATCTGCTTTACGTAATGTTGAGTCTACTGAAAATCAAGTTTTGTCAAAGAGTTTAGAATTGTTAATTTCAATGGCATTATTAGAACTTTATGGTGGTGATGCTGAATCTGCCAGTGTGTTAATGGATTTGAAAACTGTTTATCAAGATATTTATGAATCAGAATCATTAGATAATGATCCGGATACGATTTCTGATGAAGGGAATATTGCTGACGAGACAAACATTGCTGATGAAACACAGTATTTTGATGCTCCTAGTCATATTCATGATGATCAAGAAGGTTCTACGCATCATGTTCATCAAGAAGAAGAAAGTAGCGACCCAATCATTGATACTTTACTTGATTTGCTATTGACTTACATTACTCAAAAATCGATTTTGAAGAAAAACATCGCCACTAGTATTTGGGTAGCGTTATTGGAAATGGGCATTGGCGGTTTTCAATTGGAAAGGTTGAGAGAGATTCTTTTAACTAGAGAAAATAAAGCTGGTATGGAAAAACTCTTTAATGTTGGCCTTGAGAATTATGAGCTTGAAGAAGGGGAAGAAGAAGAAGAAGAAGAAGAAGGAGAAGAAGGAGTTGAAAAAGAGAATATTTTGAAAGACATTAACAGCTCAGACAAAGGAGAGCTTTCATCCATGAGCTCTTCTGACGATGATGATAATAATAGTGATGAAGAAAAATCTGAAGATGCATCCAATGATGAAACTCCAAATGATGAACTAAAGATTAAGATTGAGGAGGTTGAAAACGACACAACTAATGCTTTGTCAAATGCATTGAAAAGTAAGTCACTTGCTGCAATTGAAGACAGTGATGATGATAATGAAGGTGAAGATTCTGATTTTTCAGATATTTCCGAGGAGTCTATGTCTGACGAGCAAATGTTTGCTTTAGATGCTCAATTATCGGCTATCTTCAAGCAAAGAAGAGATGCACTCACTCAGATTAGTGGTGGCAAGCAAAACAAGAAAAATGGTAACGACCGTAAGATAGAAGCACAAGAAGCTAGGAGTTTAATGTCACTTGTTAAGAATAGGGTTTTAGATTTGCTTGAACTTTATGTCAACAAATCACAATATCAAGGTACAAAGTCATGTTTATTGGTTTCAATGATGTGTTTAGAAACTATCGATTTGACCCTAGACAAAGTTGTGGCCACCAAAGCTAGAAAGGTAGTTAAGGATGCTTCTAAAGTTTCTTTTGAAGTTACTGATGATGAGGTTCTTGAATGGTGTATCGAATTTTTGAACAAAATCTTTGAATTATCTGATCGTTCAAAGTCAGGATTATTAAATCAAAGTGTTAGTCAAACCATTATTTACATTGCAAAATGCGTTTCGTCTGAGGGCTACAGCCAAAATTTGGAGGTCGTTATCAATGGTGTGAAAAATGCAGCCAGTGACAAAGAAAACATAATGGACGTGCAAATTCTGAGGGATTTCTTGGGATGGCTCAAATCGAAAGAAAACGTATTTGGATCACCTTCCATTTCAAATCATAAGACGGAATTGGAGCAGCTTATCAAGTCTAGATCAATTGCGAAAACTAGAAGAGGTGGTAAAAAGTCCAAGAACAAGAATAAGAAGAACAAGAAATGAAAGTTGCGTGAATCTTGCTCTGGTATTATTTAGACTCAAAAGCTTTATAAATTATGTAGCCTTTAACCTCGAATGCTCAATCATGTTTTAAAGGTTATCATTTACTATTAATTAAGGTTTGTTCTAATCTCTATTAAGTCAAAGGTAGGCGGTGCAGGTAAATTTTTTCATTCCTTTGAGAAGACAACTTTTTCTTTATCGCACAAAAAAAGGAAAAATGACGGAGGAAGAAAAACGAGTTCTTCTTAAAAGAAATGAAGAAGAAGAAGAAGCAGAAGATGACTACGATGAAGAGGCGGACGAGGATTTTGTTCTAGAAGAACCAAAAGATAAGTATAAAAGTGAAAAGGGACCAGGGAGACAAAGAAAAAACAATGATAATGATGATTCTGATTTCGACTCCGATATAGAAAGTGAACAAATAAGCAAGAAATATTCTGAGATAGAGTCGGATTCAGGTGGTTTGATAAAGACTAGAAGACAAAGGGCCAACGAATTAAGTGAATCAGTCAAAAAATCAACTGTTAAAGCAACGGGTAGCAACAAGTCAGATATTAACTCTATTTGGGCCGAACTGAATAATCTAGGGAAGACACCAGACAACAGCACATCTTCATTGCCATCACCTGAACTCTCATCACCAGATACAAAAGAAGTAATTCTGAAAGAAGAAGTTCAAGTTAATGATAAAGACAAAAATAGAGAAACTATAACTATCAAAAGAACTTATGAATTCGCAGGGGAGACCATTACCGAGGAAAAATTAGTTGATATCAACTCACAGGAAGCTAAGGCACATTTGAATTCGACCACATTAATATCAAAACACGAGAACGAAACAAAACATAAAGATTCTCTTGTAGTACCAAACAAACTTAGAAGAAAGAGGAAAAGAGCAAGCTTGTTAGATGCAGTAATTTCCAATTCATCAAAGGCTAAGCTTTCAACTTTGGAGAAATCTAGGTTAGACTGGGCATCTTATGTTGATAAAAACAAAATCAATGATGAGTTAAAATATAAGAACAAAGATGGATACTTAGAGAAGCAAGATTTTTTGAGTAGAGTCGACAACAAGCAAGATGAATTAATGAGACAAGCAAAGAAGAAAAAATGATAGTGTACATAGATTTTTAATGGAAGAGAATGATGATAAAAACAGAAAAAAGTGTATTCCAGCTAAGGCAAAAGAATGTATCACAGTCGTGACATTTAATCATAGGCTCTGAGAATTTTTGCTGATTGTATAATAATTATAGTTCACTTTATACTCACTCAAAAGTAAATAAGAATAAATCAATTACCTTATTCATCAAGTTGGTAAAACAAAAGGTCTGTCTACAGCAGTCAGTTTGTTTTCTTCTTCTTCACCCTCAAAACGCAACATACACACAGCAATACCACATTCAACAACTTCTGCAGGATAAAAGACTGTTGTCTCAGGATATTTAGCCAATACTTTTGTTCCGGGTTTATACGGACGCAATGGCTTAGATTTATTAGTATGAAGTGGTATTAAAATGACTTCCTTTGCAGTGGCTTTAAAAACAGCACCATGGGGATGCAAATCATCAGGCTCGGGATCCTGGATTTCAAATTTGACCTCATTCAAAACTTTGAGGACTCTACAAAGGATCCAATCTGCATTTGGCTGTGATTTTGGTTTATAAGCAACTTGTGAGTTTGGTAAGATAGGTGTTGATGGACTGTATGGTGAAGTATGTGCAGATCGTCCAATCTTACCTGTGTATGTTGTCAAAGGTGGCGGTGACGGATATTGTGAGAGCAGAGATGACAAAACAGGTTCAACATTAGGTTGAGAAAGTGGCTCTGATTTCTTTGATGCGTTGGTTTTGGTTATACTTTCTGTACCCACAGAATTAACAGAATTGGTCTGAAGTTTTGTTGCTGCTTCAACAGCCACGGATTCGTTTTTATTCTCTTTCAATTCAATGTCTTGTGCCACATCTGCATTTACCGTATGTGCAGTCGCTGTCTTTACTTCTGGTGCCGTTTGTTCAATAGAATCCTCCATATCGCTAGTCGGAATGGATTTAAGTCTTGCCAATGCTACTGAAACATATTTATGTGCTTCAGAGACATCTCCGGTATGAATTGCCATGGCAGCATCGTTTATTGCTGAAATATATTCTTTGGACGACATAACAATTTCATTCAATCTTTATCAATAGCCAAAAAAATGTCTGCAAAAACTTGCAGATGTCACAGCTATCAGTTAAGTTGCTTGTAGGTTCCTGGTTTGAACCCGTATATTAAGTCTAGTCCTACTGTATGAAGAGGGCACATTCAAACTGTTAAATTTTTATCTATATTGAAAACGGAAATTTTCACCCAGGATCTGACATACAAAAAAAAATAAAGTCCCTCCTTCCGGGATCGAACCGGAGACCCCAAGATTTCTTAAATACATTACAGTCTTGTGCTCTTCCAACTGAGCTAAAGAGGGAATTATTGATAATATTTGTGCTTTGAGCACAAGTATTGTAATAAGTCATCAAAAAATTGTTTTACGTGCTTATATGGCATAACGAAGAAAAGCTGGAAGTATGGTTTTAATCTGTTTAAGGCTAAAACTCTGCTAAGCAAAGTTTATACTTAAGTTTGTAAAAGTGCAACTTTTTTTTCAGCTGTGGACGATCAACCACATTTGGGAAATTAGTGTTGAGATAACAAGAAAAGACCCTGAGCATATTTAGTATGCCATTCTTAAAAAGAAATGTTCAAGACATAAAGATTCTTATTATCTATTAGATGACCTAGACTCTAATATAATTTCTGATATAGAAACCCATCCCCGCATTATAATTTATAATAATTATATACACCTTTTTAATTAAGCAAACTAAATCGTTATTACCGCTATACGGAAATTGTAACAGATTTCCAATCTTTATCGATAACGAGAATACACACAAGACAACACAATCAGACTAAGA
>JAKTTM010000056.1:0-13154 GCA_030581435.1 Saturnispora quitensis
TGTTGAGATAACAAGAAAAGACCCTGAGCATATTTAGTATGCCATTCTTAAAAAGAAATGTTCAAGACATAAAGATTCTTATTATCTATTAGATGACCTAGACTCTAATATAATTTCTGATATAGAAACCCATCCCCACATTATAATTTATAATAATTAAATACACCTTTTTAATTAAGCAAACTAAATCGTTATTACCGCTATACGGAAATTGTAACAAAAAAGTTAGCATCCAACAAGAGGAAATAATTGTTAAATAAAAAGAATACAAGCTTCTCCTAACTTACACTTCATTTGCATAATCAATATTCTTCTCCAAAAGGAACTATTGTTTTCTCTCTATTTAATTGTCTTTACAATATTTGAAATATTTAAGATAGGTTTTTACAAGAAATCACTGCGGTTATAGGCCTGCGCTTTTTCATAGATAATGGAGGCGTAATTTCCCTCCTCTAAACTTAGTGCAGTGTTTGTAAAAACCTATATCTTAGTTATTTAAATAATATAAAGATAATTAAATAGAAAGGAAATCGTAGTTCCTTTTATAGTAAGATATTGATTATATAAATAGAGTGTAAATTATACTTCACATTAAACATCTTAATTAATAACTGAGCAATACTTGATTATCACTTATTTTGACAGTGTTGCCATAGAAGCCAGCGGCATACTGACATCCAACAATATTGAGTAAGTCTATTGATGTCAAATTGCTAGGGTTCGGAACTGGTTCCCAAATGAGCTCGTATGAGCACACTGCAAAGGTGGCGTACAAGAGCCACAAGAGAAAGAGCATGTATTTGAAAATTACAGGGCTTTTGTTTCGTAGCTGTACTTTTCATTTTTCAGATAATCTCTTATCGTACACACTCCTACATAAAATTTTTTGATGTTTAATCCCATCAACTCACGGCTATCGCAACCTTTTATCACGTATTTACTTTAGCTCTTTACTGGAGTAAGCTCTCATTAAGCCCTTCAGTGCCTTGACCGTCGATAACTGATAGATCTCTCATGAATGTTATCCAACTTCAGTTGGTCGAGTACTTTTTGGGAGCCTTCACACTGAGAGTTACTAAACGATATTAAATTGGCTGATCTCATTGGTATCAATGTCCCATATTGTCTTGTCTTTTGTCGCAATCTTTTACTTGCTCGAACTATATAGACTGTGCAAAAAAACTAATGAGTATACAATCAATTTATATCCGGTTCAAATCATGGTTTCCGAACCACGTCCATGTTACAGTATTCAACAATCTCTAAGTCTTTCCAAAGTTGTAGGTTAAAATTATGCGGGTTTTTAGTAAGTAGAGCTAACTTTAGAAATTACCTGCTATCCAATGTGTTTGCAACGTTTACGGTGAGGGCTAGTTTAAGATCAACTAAGAAACGCATTTTTGTAATTCTTTTCAATTGAACGTTCCTAACGCTAAAATAGAAAATAGAAGTTCACGTAACATCATGTAACAACAAATAAGCTCAGTGTTCGTAAAATATGTAATTAGAGGAGGTTGCCGCTTTTTCAGAGGAGAAAAGAAGTGCTCACAAACACGCTTTTGCTTGGGGGTTCTACGAGGTTGGAGAGTGTATAATCCTGAACTCTTTGTCCTCTTTTTTCGAATGCAAGAAGCAGGTAACCAATATACAATCGCAAAGCTGCAAAGGTGGAAAAATGTAAAAGCCATAGATATGACCACAAGCCTAGAATTGTGTCGTAGTTTTACACCAATTAGCCCAGTTACGAACTCTATACTGAATCAACATGGTGGTCCAAACAGTGTGTTCTACTATCACTGGCAAACAAATTGCTGTACTAGTCAGCTAATATTTTTATGTTTTAGTATCAGGTCGCAATGTTTCACGTTGTTATTTCCATTGATTTTTGTATTTGCTCAATCAATGATGACACTGTACTTTCAGACATAAAGAGGCTCCTTGTTAGTGAATACAGCACTAATTCTGATTTCTTTTCTTCTACAATTCTTTGTCGTGTGCTCCTGATTCTTTATCTGAACAGAAACAAACAACAAAAATAATTACGCTATGTGACTGCATTTCAAAATATTAGAAGTGAAAAGTAAAGGAATTCGCCAACACTGTCGTCTTTTGAAGAATCTTGCTGATTTTGTCTGAGGGAGTAAGCTAGTGTATTATCATAAACTTACCAATGAAATTCAACAAAGAGGCAAATAGAATAAAGCTCAAAATAAAGCTAAGTTACTAATGAAAAGAAGTGTTTCTTCTATTAGTGCTTAAGCTACGAAAATGATGTAATGGAAGCAAAATGATTCTACAATTGACGGAACAGCAAGATTCAAACCAAAATTTTTCAAGCAATTTTTTCTTCAACACACCTTCCTTGTATTGAAAACTTGTACATTGATAAAATATCCAATGTTTAGAGTAAGCTTGAAGACCACTGCTATAGAGTTTTCACCTGCAATTAAGCAAGTGCGTTATAAGAGAGAGAAGGCTCTTTCACCTCAAGTTGAAAAGGTTATCAACCAACTTTCAGTTTTATCAGCTGGTAGAAAACAACCAAGATTATTGAAGCTCTGTAATGAAGACTATATCAAGCATAAGACAGTCATGAAAGCTTGGTCACATATGAGAAAGCTGAAGATGAAGGCACAAAACGAAACTTTGGTCAGTCAGTATAACAAGATGTCATTGGCAATGGAAGATCTCAAAAATGAAAATGCAAAGTTGTTTGAAATTGCTAATCAACATGGATACGGTAAGAGATTTCCATTAGAACTTAGAACTCCAACAGAATTCCCACCAAGACAAATCTGGTTCTACGAGTACTATCCAACGGTGGCCAAGAAGCAATAAACTTCCTGACGACTTAGCTTACCCCATCATTTTTACATCTGTCCTATATATAGCTTTGCAAATTCCTACCATGGTGAATTCTATACAAAGATTGAACTATGCTTTACAACCCTTATTTAAAATGCAAATCTCCTCTGTATACATATTTTTGTAAGAAGTATAGTTTATTTATAAATCAATTAAGTTTTCATTCTTTATCACAGGCTTCGTGCCACTTGTTGGTGCACTGGCTTGAATGCTTTTTGTTTGCAGACCGCTTTCGTCAAGAGATGGAAAAGAAGTTACCACTTGTGCGGCTTCTGTTTGCCCTCCAACGCTAAAATCGTTCAAGTTATCTTCCTCCTCTTCGACCTCCCTATTACTTTCTCCAAGAATGGCATAACCGTCATTAGCCTTCTCTTCTTCGTCTTCTTCGTCTGTGTCACTGCCTTCTGCGTCCAACTTCTCTCTTCTCCTCCTATTTTTCGATTTGTATTCTTTGAAATTCAATTCATCCTTAAATGCTAATCCATTATCTTTTTCAACTTTCACACTGTCTGATTTGATATGATCCTTTGATATTTGTACGCTTTTCTTTGACTTGGTGTTACCAAATAGCACCCACTTAGACCTTTTCTTCGTTTCGTTTGTCGACTCTTTGGAATTATCACCAGTGTCAACTATATTAGTTGCAGAATCTACCTCAGGTGTGTTGCTTAATTTCCTTTCTCTTTTCTGCAGCAATTTTCTCTGCTCCAACCGCCGCTGTACTTGCAGCCTATTGCAACTTTTGCTTGCCTGCTTCAAGAGCATTTCACTCAGATTCTTTCGGGGAGTGTTAATAAGTTTGTTGTGGTCTTCCTGTTCTTTGGTATAATCTACTGTATCGTCTACTCCATCTATGCGCCATTGAAAGATATTTGAGTTAGTGGGATCGCTTTTAGAAATGGAGTTCCTGTTTTCCTCGGATATCCAGTTATTAACAACGGAGGAAGCCTCTTTAATGGTGTTCAACTGTCTCATTTGGTTATGTGTGTTCACTGCCAGTAACGGCACTTCAACAGATATCTGTCTATTGTCTGATGTGAGTTGATTGTACGTCTTGAACGAATCTCGTGTGGAACTCAACAGATCAATCAAGTTCGTTTCCGCTATTTCTTCTTGCAACTTCATGGGACCTATTATACGATCAAATAAATCGTAATTGAATTCCAAGTGAACATCAGCACCTTCAAAGTTCCCAAAGTCATCTTCCTCTTCTCCTTCTGATAAGTTCATTGACCTTCTTTCCTCTTGAATTACGAAGAAGTAAGCATACGCTATTTATATAGGAAAAAAAAGTTCACAATAGAATATACAGCATATACACTACAGCTATAGAAACGTCACCTGTGCTTCCTTCGTTATCAGGTATAGCTTTCTGAGAGATTTTTGACTGTCTGGTTCCACAGCCCTAACGACACCTGAAACATCGTTTGCTCTGCCTGTGTTTAAGGGCATAAGTTCAACACTTATCTGTGAACAATGGATTAGATTGATTTTGAGTTTGGTGTTATCACTTGACGGCGATGCTGACATCGTAACCCATATGTCACCATTCTCTATAGAATCGTCTAGCTGTGTCAATGTGTTGAAGAGCTCCTGAATGCTGCATTTCAGTAGAGCAGGTATCATTTGGAGTCCATCGATAACGATTCTATTGCAATCCTTGGTCCACTGCTGGATTTTGAGTTTGAGCTGCCCAATGTTCTTTATTTCTGACTCGGTGAGAAGGGAATGAAACTCTATTTTGCCGTTATTCTTGCCAATCCAACGCTGATAATGACCGATATCGTTGAAAATTGATACAAGAAGGGTCTTTCCTCCGTTGTTGGTAGTGCCTACCTTGTCCAAAAACCCACTGAGTTGGTCCATATTACTTTTATCACCTACAAGCCCACCAACAATCCATGTTGGTTGTGTGCATTGTGAGTAGATGACACTTTTCATTCCCTTTGGTTCTTCTAGATATGAAATATTTCCTATAGCGGAGAAAAAAATTTTCAGCTTCTTCGTCCTCTTCATCTTCAACTTACTCTTCATCCAAAATGTTTGTGTTACCAGCTGCACCAGCCGGCACCAGTTCCGCTGCCACATCCAAGTTCAGCGCCAGTGTTAAGAGACCTATTGAACCTGTTGGTCCATATTTCCTCGCGCACGCTACCCGTACTCTCAAGGGCCACTCTTGGTCTGAATACGAACAACATGTTGCTTCCCAAAACGTGGTCACCGTTGAGGCCAAGGACTCTGATGAAGAATTGTTTGATACTGAAATCACTGACAAGGAACTTCTTACCCATGATCCAAGAGATTGGAAGTCTGCTGATCTTTACGCCGTATTAGGTATGTCTAAGTTGAGACACCGTGCCACTCCTGAACAGATCGTCAAGGCTCACAGAAGGGCTGTTTTACAACATCACCCTGATAAAAAGGGTGTTAAGGGTGGTTTAGACCAAGATGGCTTTTTCAAGATCATTCAAAAGGCATACGAAACCCTGTTGGATCAAGGTAAGAGAAGACAATTTGACTCTGTTGATGAGGAGGCACATGTTGAACCTCCTAGTGGTAAGCTTGAAGGCGATGAATTTTTCAAGGCTTGGGGTCCTGTTTTCGAATCTGAAGCTAGATTCTCTAACAAACAACCAGTTCCAGCTTTAGGCGATTCATCTGCCTCCAAAACTGAAGTTGACGCTTTCTACAAGTTCTGGAACAATTTCGACTCTTGGAGAAGTTTTGAATTCTTGGATGAAGATGTCCCAGATGACACTTCTAACAGAGACCACAAGCGTTACATTGAAAAGAAGAACAATAATGCTAGAAAGAAGAAGAAGACTGAAGACAACAAGAGATTATCTGACCTGGTCAAGAGAGCTCAAAAGGAAGATCCAAGAATCAATGCTTTCAAGGAAGCCGAAAAGGCTGAAAAGGCTAAGAAGAAATGGGACAGAGAAGCTGGTGCAAGAGAAGCTGCCGAGCTAGCTAAGGCTAAGGAAGAAGCTGAAGCCAAGGCTAAAGAAGAGGCCGATTCCAGGGCTAAGAATGATAAGGAAGCTGCCAAGAAGGCCAAGGAAGCTGCTAAGTCTGCAAAGAAGAAGAACAAGAGAGCTGTCAGAGGTGCTGCTAAGGACAACGATTACTTCGGTGATGCTGCTCAAGCCTCTGTTATCGATAGCGACATTGATGCTCTTCTAGAAATCTTTGATGACCTAAAATTGGGTGAAGTTGCTACCAAGTTAAAGGGTGCTGATGCCACTGCTGCCAAATCCGTCTTGGCTGAAGTTGCTGAAGAATTTAGATCTAAGGTCACCTTAAAATACTTTTAAACCCATTTCAATCCTATATATTTGCATGACAATGCTTCAAATTGTCACTAAATAATAAAGTGGTTGGATTGAACGATAATTTCAACATTTATATTGTTTACATTTATATATATATTAACTTGAAAGATGTTTAAATGTACCAATTTTGAACAAATAAAGTTTGTGTTACATTTTGAGGTGCACTGCTTTTCCATACAACTCACATGCATTTGAAAAGTTTGGATTTGTTCTCAAAGGAAACCTTCACCTAACATGCTTCATAGCACTATCGATCAATTATCCACTCTCGTCTTTTTATCGATGAAGTTTTGTAAAAACTGAAAATTTTAAACCAAGTGTTCATTAGATCATTAACAAGCGAAATATTTAAAGTTTAGAGAGAAACAATGGTGAAACTTCCAGAGTCTGTATACAGGGAACATGAACAAGTAACATCATCTTTGTACCAGCCAAAAAATCCATTGGAGATGAAGTCAAGGAGTACAGAGATTGAAGAGAGGTTAAAGAGGATCCAGAGCAAGCTAGTGAAAGTTGAGGGCATTGAAAGGAAGCGTGCTGCAGATCACATGAGGAAACAGTGGGAACAGTATGAGATGAAGAGAGTGGCATCGATCAGTGAGTTTAAGAGACCGATAACAACTGCAATTTTGCTAGCGAGTGCAGTTTGTGTTTCATGCCATGCTCTTTGGTGGTTATTAGAAAGAGAAAAAAGAGTAGATGAGTTACAACAAGAGCAAAAGGGATTGATTAAACAATTAGAAGATACGTTCAAACAACAGGAAATACAAGTTCAGCAACAAAAATCGAAAAGGTCATTTTGGTTTCCGTTCTATTGAGTTTCATTAAAAAGAAGACAGAAATCCTATATCAGATAAATAATAAATATGTTAAGAGATATATCAAATAATGCTGTACATATAACATACAAAAGGTAATGATGGAGAAGGGACAGCGGTGAAGTCAATATTAGGAAAAGTTAATTCCATCCAATTATCTTTTGCACTCTTTTTATATCTTCCAAACGTCATTGTAATAACAATAAAGAGCAAAATTATCATCAATGAATTGTTACTGTCACTTCTTTCGCACACAGAAAGGCTATTAGTTGTTTGTACCCTATTCCAACTCAAGCCCCATTGAATACCTCACCATTCAGAATCACCAGACGCCTTGGCAAATACATAATCTCGACCCTGTAGTGTTGCCATACCTTCTCTGAGCTGGCATTTCCACCTATTCCGCACACGTTGCACTCTTTCGTAAAGACATAAAATAACGTCGCCTTCGTCTTCGTCCTCATCTTCATCGTCCTCATCTTCATCTTCATCGTCACTTTCGTGGATCTCTTCGTCGTCCATATCAACCTGTCGATTTGTACGTGAGGAGCCTGTAGTAGACAAATGACTATCTTTATTTTCTTCCTTCTTAATATTATTAGTTATCTTATTGCCATTGGTATTTTCATGGTCAGCTTTGTTACCATCCTGGACTAACTCGTCCAACTGTGTTTGATGTTGTGCCTGCTTGAATCTTTGTGTCTGCTGCAACTTCTCACGCCAAAGAGCCCCTAATTCGGACAGTGTCGCTTCATCCACACCGCAATCATCGAAATCCTGTCTGCTCTCCTCAATCACAGCACTAATAACACGCTCGTAAAGCTCTATTGCGGATTCGTTCGACATTCTCCCAAATTCACAGAGCAGTCAAAGTGTCTTGCCTGAAGTGTAAGAGGGAGTAATTGTAAAAAAAACTTCAACTAAGATACAAAAAAGCTTTAACTTTAAATTTTGAAAACAGAGGTATATTTTTGTTTAAATAGAGCATTGAAATGGACAATACGTACGATTGTGACTCTGATGTCTCATTACAAGTATCCAGTCAGCTATCTGGAACAACACAGGTTCAAAATGAGCCATTGCAGGCAATTTTAAACGCGTCTTCAGATCCAAACATCAATGCTGAACCTCAGGTACCTAGTTTAATAAACTCAATAGATTCTATTCATTCCAATTATAAGTCCACATTGTCTGAACTACAATCGAAGGTTGACTCACTACTGGACGTAAATTTGAAAGCTAACAATTCTTTGAATGACACTCAGCTTAGATTGAACAATTCTAATATCAAAATAGAGGAACTACAGTTGCAAATGAAAATACTTCTGAATGAAAACTTGATTTACAAAGAGCAAATTGATAGCCTGAATAAAAATTTGGTTGAAATGGAGAATAGTTACTTAGAACACGTAGAATTGACGAATGATTATAAAAATCGCCAATCAAAGCTAATAGACTATTCAAATCAACTGAATAACCAATTAAATGCTATCGAGTTGATAAATGCAAATATGAAACAGCAGTTTGAAAGCGAAGTGGAAACTTTAAAATCTCAGATAGAGAACTTGAATACTACCAATCATAATCTAGAATTCAAATCACAGGCAGAAATTGATAGACTCTCTAACTATTTATATATCCAGTATGCTCAAAAACACGAGACGAAAGTTCAAGAGTTGAAGGCACTTTATAAATCAAAGTTAGATTCAAGGGATTCACATTACAATAACATAATAAACTCTTTGAAACATCAATTACAAACTTCCAACAAGGAGATCGATTCGATAAAACAGAAGCTAGTTTTGGAATCTACTGAAAAACAAAAATTAATCAAACTTTGGGACGACTATTCATCCGATGCTAATAATGAAAAGCGAAATAATGTTGATATTCAGTCGTTCTTGAAATCAATTAAATAGCTTTTGTAACCTTCTCTAAACTTTTTTACTCTTCTTAATTATTTTCAATTCTATCTCTTGCAATCTGAATAACCGTTTCCCAATCAACTTCCTTGATATAAAATATTTCCATTATACCAATCGAAGCTAAGCCAACAAAATTTCCAATCCAAAGTCCCTCCAAGTTCCAATCCAAATGGAAACTCAAAAAAAAAGCCAGTGGGACCGAAATTAGGTAATATCCAACTAGACTGAATATACCACCGATTGACTGTAAACCAAGCGCTCTTAGTATACCATTCTCCATACAAACAAGAGAATCAAATGTAACAAACACAGCAATTAACCAACTTAAATGGCTAATCATTTTCAAAACTTCTTCATCCTTCGTAAATAACTTACCAATATGATCACCAAATATCCAAATCAGTCCTCCATTGATTGAGCCTATTAGAAACGCCGTCAAAAGACCTACCTTAATGCCAGTTTCTCCCCCTTTTATGTTATTACCTCCAACAAAATTGGCAATTCTAGTTGATGATGCTACTGACAACGCGAAAGGGATCATATATAGCAAAGAAACCAAGGAAGATAAAGCAGATTGAGCTGCTAAGGCTGAGGTACCAAAATATGAAGCTAATAAGGTCAAAATTTCATACGCCAGAGACTCTGCCAGCATCATAATGACGCCAGGCACTGCTAACTTGATTAGATCCCACCATTGTGTAAGGGCTTTGAAAGTAAATCCTTCCCAACATTCATCACCTTCAATGAATATGACATAAAGTACCAGCAGAATGAATAATGTCCAAAAGCTAATCACAGATGCAATAGGAGCACCCACATACCCCCAATTCAGATAATAAACGAAGAGCCAATTCAAGAAAACGTTGAAAGGTGCCGTAAATAAAAGGATATAAGTGCAAGCATCAAAAATTCCCTGAGCTTGTAAGAATCTCTTACCATTTTCAAATAAGATATAAGGGGGGCCACCTAAAATCAAGATTCTGAGAAATGTTTGAGTTAATTCAATGACCTTTTCATCTTCCAAAATAAAGCTTAGGAAGAATCCACTAAACCACCAAAATAGTGCAGCTGGTAAAAATACAGCCAATGAAAAAAGACTACACCTTTGCGTGTGGATACCAACATGTTCAATCTGGCCACTACCATAGGCTTGAGGACAGAGAGTGTCCAATGCTGTTGCAATACCTTCAAAGATAGCAAAAACGATAGTAGATGTCATAGAAGCCATACTAACCGCTGCTAGTTGTTCCTTACCCAAGTGGCCCACGAATATAACACATATCAAAGAAAATATTTGTTCTAAAAAGAACGTTAACATCAACGGAATGGAATATCGAACCAACTTCTTCATTTCTTTTTCGGAGGTGACCACTTCATTAGCAAAATCTTCTTCAATTTCGTCATCAATTATGGCTTCTATGCTAACGATAGATTTTCTTGAGCTAGGTCTACCCACAGCTGAAATGCCATTATAATTACTGGTACTACCGATGTCTTCACTGTATTCGTGATTGTATTCTGATTCTGGATTGACTGAACCATAGTTGACTTCGATATCGCCAGTTAAACTTCTTCTTTCACGTTCTTCTTCTAGCCAAGCATTGATACTCTGCAATTCGTCGTCTGTCGCTTCAATGGTACTTGGTAAAGATCTGAAAGTACTAGTACTGTTTTCACTGTTATTACTTTCTGCTAAACTGAGAAACGATCTTTGATCATATCCATTATTATAAACGAATAGCGGTGACTTCGTACTTGGTGGTAAAAACATCAATTGCATGGGTTTCTTAGAGCTGATACCAACTGTCCTATGCAATAAAGGAAACATACTGAATTGTTTCCTTTTTGCAACAGTTGGCTTTTTTTTAGGAGTATTAGAAGCCATTTGGTCCTTAATTATGATTTCTAATGTTAATATCTACAATTAAGTGATTATTGGTTACTTTACACATTAGGTAACAATTCTAAAAATTTGAGTTCACAAACTTCTGAGATAACATAAAAATCATTTCAGCTCAAGTCTAAAAAAGTTTTTAAAAAATTGCCGTTCCCAGGAATCGAACCTGGGTCTAGTCGGCCACAACGACTTGTACTAACCACTATACTAGAACGGCTATTCTTTACTTTGTTACGAAGTAAGAACAACTAGTCACGTGAATAGATTTCCCGCTTAAATTGATGAATGAGCAATTGGCAAAATGGAGAAGCAGCTGGCACTTAATGGAAAGCGTAACTTTTATATTGACTCATTAATCCACTGAGTCCAAATTAGTATAAATAGCCGCTATAATTAATGATATAATAAATTTATATTTGATTTATAATTAACGGTTTGAGTAATAAACTCTGGAGTTATCACCACTCGCATCTCTCTTTATCTCTTCCATGTGACTGCTCCGTTTTACAATCAATGCACTTGCTCATGATAATTATTCCACTGGTATTGTCTTTACGTGACTAGTCGTTCTTACTTCTAACAAATCCAAAGTATAAAACTAAACCGTTAATTTTTAGAGTAAATATAAAATATATATACTGTCAATTAAGACGACTATTTATATTGTTTTGGATCAAGGGATTTGTTTCTTGATTGATAAGACTAAGGTCACGAATGACTTCGGCAATTATTTACATCACCGACACACTATGGTTTATCTGTAAATAATTGTTGTATTTATGTCTTATGCTCATCATTAACAAATCTCTGTAATACTTTATTTTTAGCTTATTAAAGCTTATTAAATAACAATGTAACTTTAATTGTTTGTCAATGCTCATCATATACCTAATATAGTAATGTATAATTAGTTATCTTCGACAACTTCGTAACATACTTAGTTACAAAGTATGAACTACTAGTCACGTGAGCAGGCTTTTACTAAAAGGTGAAATGTGCAATTGTCAAAATAGAGAATAAGCTGGTAGTCGACGGAAGCTGTATCTACTAAAAGATGATAAATCCAGAGTTTATTACTCAAACCGTTAATTATAAATTAAATATAAATTTATTATATCATTAATTCTAGCGGCTATTTATACCGATTTGGACTTAATGGATTAATGAGTCAATATTTTAAATGCAGAGTTTAGAACTATACAGACTAATCTATAAAGCAACAGTCAAAATTTAGATAAACTCTTCTTAACTGCTATTTGTATCACGACACTTGTCTATTTACTCACAAAACCTTAATGAGAGTTTCTTGTAAAATATAGTTATTACATATAAGTTGTCATATATTTCACACACCTCCTTAACTCTAGTTTTACAACTTTATATTAATCTTTTAATCTCATAATTTCAATCAGAGTTTGAAGGATGTTGAGTCAAGTACTTTGGTGAGGATACCTGCAATGTTTTCTTTGGTGTTGACATAGTTTACCTTAATTGTTTTCTCTTGCACCAATTGTCTCAATCAATGATATTTAGTATCAGCATGTTTTGCTCTTTGACAGAGAGTGTTGTGGGATGCAAGTGTCAATAAAGACATGTTGTCTCCACAAAGATTTATATATCCTATTTTATATCCTATTTTATATCCCAGTTCAATCAGTAAGTTACGTATGAAGATACCTTCTTTGATGCCTTCAAACATTCCAATAGATTCAGCTTATGTAGAGGAGTCAACTACTGTTTTTATTTTCTTGGATGACCAAGATATTATATTGTTATCCAGGAGTACTATGTATCCCATTTGTGATGTTCTGTCTTCTTTGTTATTTGCCAAACTTGCATCTGTAACCACTGTAATTCTCATATCTGTAGACTCATCATAGTCTACTATTTCAATATTATCTGTCTTGTCCAGAAATCTGAAGTCTTTGAACTTCAATTCCTGTACCTTATTATGTTCTGAGTAAGTGAATGCTCTGTCCTTGGTTTGTCCCAAATATTGCGCTATTCTGATTGCTGCTTTGAAGTGGCTACGCAGTGGCTTTTCTAAGAATTGAGATAGGAAGCTGACCGCGTATGATATATTTGGTCTTCCCATTCTTGCCACATAACCTAGGGCACTTTTTAGTGACACAGAATATTTCTTTTCTTCTTCTGTAGCTAATTCGGCCATGTGATCATAATTGTTTTCGAAACCTTTGGCCATTGGACATTCCAGTTTCTTTTGAGGAATGGTGATATCATAATTTGATAAAATTCTATCAATTGAGGATCTCAACAGGATGCTCATATTTCCATTTGGACTTTGTTTAAAGTCCAT
>JAKTTM010000057.1:0-11749 GCA_030581435.1 Saturnispora quitensis
TCGCACCTACTGTAACTACCCCTCGCACCTACTGTAACTACCCCTCGCACCTACTGTAACTACCCCTCGCACCTACTGTAACTACCCCTCGCACCTACTGTAACTACCCCTCGCACCTACTGTAACTACCCCTCGCACCTACTATTAAGATTACATATAAGGGAAGTGTAAATTTGGATACCATATTTTAAACTATTTGAAAAAATTACATTTGTTTTTGTAAACATAGAATTTAAGTTTAAGCAATATCAGTCTTAATTCCGTAGAAGATAACTAATTATACATTACTATACTAGGTATATTATGAGCATTTAACAAACAATTAAAATTACATTGTTACTTAATAAGCTTTAATAAGCTATAATAAAATATTATAGAGATTTGCTAATGATGAACATAAGACAAAAATACAAACATTATTTACAAATAATACATAGTGTGTCGATGATATATATAATTGACGAAGTAATTTGCAACCATAGTCCTTTTAATTAAAAATCAAATCCCTTGATTCAAACCAATATAAGTAATCGTCATGTTTGACTCTATATTTATTCTATATTTACTTTGAAAATTAACGGTTTAGTTTTATACTTTAAATTTGTTAAATTATAGTTTTATAATTAAAAAACTGGGACAAAATTTTACAGTAAAGCAAGTTCTTCACGTTAAACTGGAAATATTATTTCTTTATACTGTGTTTATCATTTTAAGTTTTTAAACCTTTTCCAATACATTTGAAATTTACCAGTGCAACAAACTTGATTTGGCAGTAATAAATAAAAATGATAAGCTGAAGAAAAAAATTAAATAACTGGTATACATGTTACATTTAAGCTCGTTTATGAGTAAATGTGACCCCAAATTATATGATTAAATCAAAAAACTAATTTCCAAACCATAAGTGAATTAGTTTTTCCAACTCACACAAACTTTGTCCACTTGAATGCTTTTTTGATGGGAAGTTATTTATTCATTTTCATTAACGCTGAAGAGCAATCCTCGGTCAGTATTTGTAGCAACAAGTACACTTGAATAGAGAATAAGTTTTTTTCAATCAAAATTTTTTGATTCCTCAAGGGCCTTATCAATTAATTTTTCTCTTAAGTGAAAATGTTAAACTATTTTGATATTCTTTTTACTCTTGAAATTTTATATAATTTTTTTGATTGAAACTGTTTGCGATGAAATTTTTATCTTTTCATTTAGAGAATTGAAACCTTTTTTACTTCCTTTCATACTAATTTGGCCAATACTCCATGCTATGTCTCCTAAAATCAAGATATCAAATTCATTACTTTCATCTTTTTAAATGTCAACTGTATGTCTTTTTTTATCAGAATTGAAAAAATTTAAATTTTTAAAAGCATATAAAACAAATAAACTTGTTACAAAATGAATAACCTTAAAGTTTTGTTTTCTCTATTTTTCTTCATATTAATTTCTGAACACACTATTTGTGTCTAGATAATTTGATTTATCAAATTCAAAACCAAACTGTGGTCCAATATAAAGCTTCAGCGGTGCTTTGTACACAACAGCAGCTTGAATTGGCGCATCCCAATTGGTACCCAAAACATTGATAAGAACGTTGACATACTTAACTGCTGGTTAAAAAGTACTTAATTCTTCACCTCTTGCTTCAAAGTAATCAATTCTTGCTGTTGACTTTTTTTGGTGTACGTTTTTAGTGACTAAGTGTATTGGGAACTCGATTAATTCCTTGTAAGAAGAAGTTAGTCTTTCAAGGACAGGCTAAAAAAGTTAACTGCCTGTTCCATGCAACGCTATTTTTAAGTTGTCTGTCATCTCTGTGATATTTGCCTTCTCTCATCTTTTAAAAGAAACTTATACTGCAGTTGATAGATGTGCCCTGCTGGTGTTTGGAGCTTTGAATTGAACTTGTAAATTAACTATCCAAAGTATGGCAAACGCAAACTTGCTTACTAATCGCTGGATTTTGTTGAGAAAAAAAATCTCAGTTTGTGAAGAGCTCACTTTTATTGAGTGGACAATAAGTTCATTACAATTTAAGTGCGTTGAAAGAGATTGGTGAAACTTGGCCACTACTCGTGGCCTAGCTAGTTTTTGACATGAAGCTTTCAATTTTTTTTTAAGTTAAAAGCTTGACATACAAATAATGGTGTATGAATTTGGAGACATGAAAATTAAAGCTTCATCAGTAATCTTAAAAAACAACGAACAATTTTGATTTATATAATCATAAACATTCAGTAAAAAACCGAGCTACACTTAATACTTTAATTTTCCTTCAATACATGTGACCGCTGTTCCGCCTACCAAAATACAGTTATTTGAGATAGTCAACTTGATACTCCCATTCCGGCCAAGCATCCTCCCTTGCGACGATTTTATTTCTGTTTCTGAGGCGGTATCCACAACATTGTGGTAGCGCATAAATGCAGCAACACTTCCATTTCCACTTCCACACACTGGATCTTCATTGATACCACAACTTGGAGCAAAAGTGCGAACCTCGATTGAACCGTCTGAGCATTCTCCATATATACAAACGCCAGCAACTTTCATTGTGTTGCTGAAATCATACAACTTGGAAAAGTCAGGCTTACTAGTTAATACTGTTTCTGAATTGCAAACATGAACTACAATCCAACGAATGCCAACGTCAATTTGCGCTGGAGTAAGTTGCCTATCAATTGGACAGTTCAAAATACTATCAAGCAAATCAATAGTTTCTCCATTTAAAGTGTTAATGGCAGGTTTTGGAAGCTCAAAAGAAATCAATGGTCCAGTCACTGTATCTTTGACGCTAAGATTGATCAATCCAGCTCCACACTCTTGGACAATTTTTCCTTGCTTGCTGGAAATCAAATTAGCCTCAAGTAGTGCATGAGCAGTGCCAATGGTTGGATGACCAGCAAACAACAATTCTTCAGCAGGACTGAAAATCCGAACATGATAATCGGCCTGGGAGTTTTTTGGAGGTAAAACGAAGGTTGTTTCTGATAGATTCGTCCAGTTCGAGATATTTTGCATCTCTTCTGTAGAGAGCCCTTGAGCGTCCAAGATAACAGCTACCGGATTACCTTTAAATGGCTTCGATGTGAATACATCCACTTGTTTGAATTTTGTAAAATGCATTAGTAATCGTTATGGGAAAAAAAAAGAGCTTCAGAATGAAACACATTTTCTAAAAAAAAGGCTGCTGACTAAATAATGTCATAGGCACCTGAGGTGACTCTTTTTTTAAACAGGGCTAGCAGAAAATATTATGCGCCATTTATAAGTATGATACTATTGTGGCTTTAAACAGTAAAAATTGTAAAGTACTCCACTTTATTCTATTTCTGTATAAGCAAATTGGTTTTGAGCATGCCGCCCTAAAAGACTGCTAAAAAATACTTAGCCAGTGCTTTTTCAGTGATAAACTTAATTATTTTTATTAGTTTGAACAACTCATTGATCAGTTAATTATAAATGAGTAAAAAAAGACCAGTTGTAATTTAACTTGTGATCATGAGTTTTCAAACAACTGAGTTAGTGCTAAATAAAGTTTATTACTGATATCACTTTGATTTGACAGGAATACTGTGAAAATACTTTGTGGCAATACTCTGCCAGTTTTCATGGTCTTTGCTCCCATAAAAATATTGGTGATATAAATATCCAGTGTACAAACTTTTACAACATTTATTTCTTGACACTATAATGTTTAGATAAAATGATTGCATGAGATCCATATGATTTATTACAGTGCTAAAGTTCATGGTACTAAATAGTGCCAACTTGATCATTTTTAGAGAATTCAAAGAGTGCGCATACAAATACATTTCTTTAAATCATGCGTCTCTTTGTTGAGAAAAACAAATTTTTTTTGGATAGTCAGTCACCTGTCCAAATTTGAAAACATGGGCACTAATGAAAAGCATGTTAATATTGGTGAAAGATACGTATTGAGCATAATTTGCCTGAAGCTTTACTGTTAATAACAAAAAAAGAACAGGATTTTAACTATCAATTTTGCACATAGACCCATTATAATCCATTTTGGTGCTAATATTCCGATCTACTTTCTTTCATCAAATAACACCTTATTAAATTCACTCTAACAAAAATTGCTGTTTATATAAAGTAGTGTCACGTTTTGAAGTTTTACGCAATCCTAACTCTTTGCTGCTTTCCAATGACTCTGCATATCTTATAATCCAACATACCTGATTATGGCTCAGAATGCAAATCTTTCGTTAAAAAATGATTCTTTTTCATCAGCTGCCCAAAGCCAACAAGATTGGTTAGTTAAGTTTTGAAAAAGTACAATTTTTCTTTTCAACGGTTGCCGTTTTAAGAGCCTATTACGTAAAACTCTCTCCCTTTTAAAGGGGATTGTCTCGTTAATAATTGTACACCAAAAGCCGACTGTCTTTATATGATTTTAGACAAGGTCGACAAATCATAATTTTACTTTTAGGACATTAACTGTGCAACGCAATTGGAGTGTTATAATTACTGGCAGCTATTTTTGTTATAACTCAAGTGGTTACGCGTTTAAAAACAATTATGGATTTCTCAATGGTTTTAATGAATTCTGTGGTGTACCAGCTGTTCAAGTTTACTTTTAAAAATCTAGTCTCTTTCAATTTTCTTTTCAAGATTGCTAGTTTGTTGCAAGCCCAATGATGATTTTGGCATCCAGATTGCGATAATCAAATTTTGAGCCGGTTTTTTTGTAATTTTTACAAGACAAACATTCCACTTGAGCTTTTTGGTGTAAAACTTATTGTCGGTTTTGAACTAGCGGATCGATTAATTGTGAAAATTTAAATGACAACCACCTATTTCTAAGCAACCAATAAGTTTAAAAAAATTTCACTAAAGTTTTCAAAGCCCTTTCAAGATGAGATCTAAAATAGTCATCACCAGCAGCAATAAGGCAATTTTTTAATTGGTACAATAAAGCAGCAGAATTATGCTAATTAGTTTGTTAGTCACTATGGTTGTCAAAGTTTTAGCATGCTTTTGTTTTACCGTGGTTGTTTTTAAGTAATTCTTTTCTCGGTTACATTTTACAAACGAGTGAGATTATACTTTATATTTATAATGTTCACAAAGACGATTATAGGTAACAATTCTTATAAAAATATAATTATTAAATACAGTTGCACAATGATCTTTTCTTACATCAGCGTTTTTAATATCAAATAATGGAATTCATATGTACCATTTGTTTACTGAACATAACATATGCAAGACTTTAAAAAAGGGTTAAAGATTTAGTGTTTTAAATTACATAGCCTAAACACTGATGAAAAATATCAATAAAGTCTGATGAGTAAACATTCTTTTATTGCCAATGACACTTAACAGCATCGTCTTTATATTGAATGATTTTTCTTGTTTTAACCAAAGCAAATAAGGTTACAATAATCTTCACTATTTAAAATCTTTTTTAAATTTTAAATAATTGGTTATAAAATGTATATTCTGGACTATTGCTAAACAAAGGTAATGATAATGAATCTCTGTCAAAGCTGATTTGCATCTTTTGTAGAAACGCTTCTTTTATTTCTTGTTTCCTTTTCTTTGATTATAAATAGGCAATGATCTTTTAGTGTAACCTTATCTTACTTATTGGTGTTTTTATCAACATGTAAGTTTCCTTATCATCGATTTAAAATAGCAATATCAATTGCACTGACAACAGATGAAAACTTTTTTTACCTGATTATTTTTATAATCTTGCACAAAATTTTTATACTTTACTGGGCTATCCCAATTGTGGTAAAAGTTACCAAAAGTATAGACTTGTCACTTGTAGTTACATTCATGAATGAACATTTTTATTGTCAAGAGTCTTGATAAAAAAAAGGAGTAGGCTAAAAAACAAAATAAGGTGACATATTTCTATACAATTTGTAGCGACTATTCTTTCAGTTTAATTTATTAAATTAAAAACTTTAGCTAAGTTTTGTATCTGTAGTAGAAAGTATTGTACTATTGAGCCTTTAAGTATGAAGAACAATTGCAATAAACAAAAGCAAGTTATTATGATAATCCTCCAAGCTATTCACAATAAAGTATGCTTATGAAAAGTAAAACTCTATCTTATATTGATGCTCACGTTTCTTATTCTGCCCTGTTTTCAGTCACCTTTCTTGAAACTTATTCGTATTTTTGTGCCAATTACTTTTACACAGTTGACCCCCTATCCTTTTGATCTTCTGCCAACATAAAATGTATTATGTTGCAATCTGCTCTTTTAAGCTTTTGAATTTCCATCAAAGTTATGGCACATTATTACCACCACAACTAACGGTTTATTGATGAAACTTCTACAATTATTTGTAATTTGTTCAGCACGTTAGTGTTGCTAAAACCTTAGCTTTCTCGTATCTGTTGTAAGTCAGGAACATGCAATTCCAGTAGATAAATTGCACCGACGTGTTTTTTTAACAACGAAGCTCACATTAAATAATCATTGAAATAAATTATTTTGAAAGAAAAACAGTTTTGTTACTTAAAAACTCTTAGACAAAAATTTATTCACTGGATTTCAAAGTGATATATTGCTTTCACACTCAGTATCACAAATAATTGAATTTTCATTCTTCAAATCATTGTCCACTTCCAAAGAAACTTCACTAGCAGAAAAAAAAAGAAGTTTCCACTGCTTTATCAAACTCATGCTGATGACCTGCAATTTTTGGATAATACTGTTTATGGTATCTTTCTGAAATCCAAATAGCAAAAAATGTATTGTTTGCAATTATAATAATGATTAACTTGGCAATGCAACCGTTTTTGAAGTTTGGAGAATTTTTTACATTTTATTGCAGAGGAATCGAGAAGGCATTCACTCTATAAGAGGCAGATTGTGCAAAAGATAAAACAGTCGCTTTTTTTACAACATTGTCACGACACAAAACAGCAAACCAAGAAAAGAATATTTGAGCGAGACCAGAGAACGGACCTTGCATAAAAAATGCCGATAATAACAATTTGTGTGGAACATTCCAAATAACCAAAACAATAGCAGCAAGGTAAAAACCCAAAAATGCAGCATTTGTTGGGATGACATTCCGGTAATGCGCACATAATGGAGAGATCAGTAAAGAAAAATGTATACCAAGCGTTCTGACATAAGCACCCTATGTGTAACTGCAGTTCCTGGGTATAAACTAGGCAAGGTTTTCATCCAAACTTGAACACCACTATCGTACCATACTTTGTGAGGTAAGATCCACAAAAGAGAGCAAACATAAATTTGCCAAGTTGTAACAGTTTCCTTCAAAGACTTTAAAGTCCACCTTTCAGGAACATTAACCAAATGCTCAACTCTTTATCTAGTAAGAATCATGTCATCTTCGGAGAAGATTGTGATATTTTGACAACTGTTAGGTGGACCTGGAAATAGTAAGAAACCATTTATGAAGATACCAAATGTAATAACTGCATTGATAATGAATTGCCATCTCCAGCGGCAAGTCCAGCAACTCCATCCAAGTGTTTTCCTGCTGCATTTTGTAAAGCATCCGCACTTGCAGCACCTGCAATTGACCAAGCGCCATAAAACCCACATCTTTGAATAATTCATTAGGTGTTAAGTATGAGTTTAAAATAACGTTAGGTACTGGTAGAGTGCAAACCTCAAAAACTCCAGTAAAAAATCTGATAGTATACATTTGCGAAGCATTTGTGACATAGGCATTGACAAGCGTCATTAACCCCCAGGCTAGCTCACAAAACAGCATTCAGTGACAAGTAAACAATAATTTTGTAATTAACAAAGTAGTCGGAATTTGAAATAGTGCGAACCCAACAGTGTAACAGGTACTGAAGTAATTCAGTTCATTACCTTTTAAATTTTAATCTTCTTTCATACCAGAAACATAAGCTCCTGTCACATTAGAATTACCCAAATACTTCGTATAAAAGGAGAAAGAAAGAAAAAATAAGATTGATATATCAAAGTTAAGCAAAAACTTTCTTTCGTAAGCACTGTAGTGACATGGATACCACTTAAAGGCATTTAGAAATTTTATTCTCCAAATTTGCCTTTTTTTTCATGGAGCGCTCTCTATTAATGGTTTAATCAATTAATCAGTTCTGATTGTGTTTTTGTCATCAACCTTAAGTAAATGCCAACCGCCTGCTTTAGGTTTTGTCCACATCACAAAACGTTCTGTAACGACAGAATATTATAGCTTTTTGTTCTTTATTGGCGCTATGAGCGTGTTTTATGTGATATTTTTGGACCCTGGATCTCCACAGCTCTAATTATGCGCTACTACTTCCGCTCGCATATCTGGCGCAAAATCATATCATGTCACTGTCTTTACCACCACAATCACACTAATTGTAAGCACCCTAATCTAAAACTATCATTTTTGATTGCAAGGAATTGCTGGAACAATAGAAAACAATTGCTCTTAACAATAAAAGAACTTAAACTATTGAGTAAAACAAAATTTAATAATTTTCGATTATTACAAAATTTTAAAAATCCCGCAATTTTAGGAGAAAAAACTAGGGTATTTTGCTAATCCACTGCTAACAACCTGTCTTGAAATTTTAAATCTTTTTCATACATAGATGACCTTATTGGTTTGGGTAATTAATTTATCCACTGAATATATTTCAAATACCATGTCTTATTTTCTTCCACTTTTCCAAAAACTCCAAATTATTTAACCTTTGAAATAAGTCAACAAGACCGCCTTGCTAAAAAAACTAGTATTGCTTTGTTTTTGCTGAGAGGTCATCAAATTGTAATTTGAACCTGATTTCACCGCAACACGTAATTGGTCAGTGTTTATGCACATAAACTTAAATATACAGAAGTTGTAGCAATTCAAAAGTTTACAAGAGACTTGCTTTTAATTGTATGACTTGATTGAAAAACAAAAAAGTCCAATAAAATTTAAACACATGTGGTTTTTCTCTAAATAATTATTTCAGTACAATAAAGTGCTGTACCATTCTACATGTTGGTTAAATGCCCAAACACTTTTGATTTGCTTAAAGCAACTATGTGCATTGTTATACAACCTGCTGTTTAGTATAGTAATTGTGGAGAATTTCTATGGGAGCACAATGTGAAGTCTGAACTTGACTTTTGACCAGCAGTTTGTATTCAAATGTATTTTGAGCTTGTTTTTTGAGGCAAATGCTCTTTGCTATTTAATTAAAAGAGAACATGTTTTTGGCTTAACTGCTCTTACTCATGTTACCATACTTTAAACAAAAGAAGGCCAAAAAAATTGTTGGCTGGTGCAATTTAAGTAACTTTATAATTATTTTCATAAGCGATTTAGATATTCTTACTTAGGCCACTTTATTACTCTATTGGCGGCAATACCTCAAGATTATTGCCCATATTTTGTTTGGAGTCTGCGAATAATTAAACAAATTGATGCACTTTTTTCATCAAATTATTGATATTTTCCATCTCAATAATCACCCGTATTTTTTATAGATTTATGATAGATCAAAATCTATATTATGATAATTGACATAATAAATGTTTTATGTTATTTTCTCAAGAAAAAAACAATGCGTCAAACTAGTTTGCCAATTATGGAAAAGCAAAGTTGCATCATTATTAAAAGTAGATTATAGTAGAACTAACACCAGTCTAGATCTTACTAACTGTAGCACAGGTGCTGCTATTTCCATCTTCAAATTTGTTTAAGCCTTGGTGGCTAATAAAAATCAAAATGTTTTTGCTGTGTTTACTGGCTCAATTATTAAATAGGTCATAGCAATTATCGCTTTTTAATTTGAACAAAATTAACCTAGAAAAAGCAAATAAATAACTATACAAAAAAATTAGAAATTCTTTATACAGACTTTTGCTGGTAAGCATGGTGTTGAAACTGGTGAAAAACATTTTTGTTTAAAAGCTAGACGAAACACTGTGAAATTAAAAAGGAAATTCATTGGTTTAATGAATTCAAACAGTGCTCTGAACTCTTAACATTTTTCCCCCTAAATACAACTAGTAAATCTTCTATTTAATTTTTCTTGTAATTGGTAAACGTTTTGGCAAAGTTAATATTTTCGCTAGTAATTTAAAAAAACATTGTCTTCTGACTATAGTCTTGGTATTATAAAAACACTCATTTTCAATTTCTAATAATTCATCAACTTTACTTTGTTTCGCATTACTAGAAAAGCTGAAACCTTCAAACTTAGCTAAAACATTTATAAAACAATAGCATTCTAACATCATCTGTACTACAATTTACTTTCTCTATTTATGTAACTGTGTAAAAACTTTAGCATTTATATGAATATAATGCAGATTAAGATATCGTTTTCAATTTTTTTCAAAATCTTTACATCATCTGTGCTCCAAACTAAATTTCATCAAAACAAATTTTTTATGTTTGCAAGCATTTCATAGTCAAAAGAAATTATTGCTTTAAACTAAAACTCTCTTCTTTTCTGAAAGCGAATATTGGAAATTGTCAAAGCAACCAACAAAATTTTAACTGGATCACCTTTTTTGAAGAAAAATATGTTTTTTGATTAGTACTTTTTGTCAAATTATGAATTAAATTAGGATAAATCAAGTTGGAGTTTATTTGAGGCTTTGATTAATCATAAGATTGAGCCTTATCAGCTATCTCAAGCCAATACAAATTGGATTACCTGATTCGATTACATACAGTTACCTAAAGTGTTGATCAGACAATAAGATGTTTTCTTCAAGAGTTATGCTCATGCATTAAATGCACTTCAACTCTGACCTACATTATCTTTTATCTAACTAGTATCAATTAGGAAATTGTATCCTTTAGGATTGCTTTACTCATTGTATTAAAGTTTCACTTGTCCAATTCAGATAGTCTTGTTGAGATAACAAGAAAAGACCCTGAGCATATTTAGTATGCCTTTCTTAAAAAGAAATGTTCAAGACATAAAGATTCTTATTATCTATTAGATGACCTAGACTCTAATATAATATCTAATATAGAAAGCATTCCCCACATTATAATTTATAATAATTATATACACCTTTTTAATTAAGCAAACTAAATCGTTATTACTATCAAATCCAAAGTATAAAACTAAACCGTTAATTTATAAAGTAATTATAAAATAAATATAAAGTCAAATATGACGACTATTTATAGTGTTTCGGATCAAGTGATTTGTTTCTTGATTGATGAGACTAAGGTCACGACTAACTAATCAATTATTTACATCTCCGAGATACTATGGTTATCTGTAAATAATATTTGTATTTATGTCTTATGCTCATTATCAACAAATCTCTTTAATATTTTATTTTAGCTTTATTAAAGCTTATTAAGTAACAATGCTCATCATATACCTAATATAGTAATGTATAATTAGTTATCTTCGACAATTACCGCTAAACGGAAATTGTAACAAGTCTAGAACCGTAATTACAGTTTGTGTTATAATTTATATTTGGTGTACAACAGGCTTTTATTTTACCTTTTACTTTATAATTCTTTTATGTTACAATTTCCGTATAGCGGTAATAACGATTTAGTTTGCTTAATTAAAAAGGTGTATATAATTATTATAAATCATAATGTGGGGAATGCTTCCTATATTAGAAATTATATTAGAGTCTAGGTCATCTAATAGATAATAAGAATCTTTATGTCTTGAACATTTCTTTTTAAGAATGGCATACTAAATATGCTCAGGGTCTTTTCTTGTTATCTCAACACACCCCTTGACATAGAATCTATCATTTAATTTCTACTAGTTCTAAAAGTTCTTTGAATCTAGT
>JAKTTM010000058.1:0-10441 GCA_030581435.1 Saturnispora quitensis
TGTAACTACCCCTCGCACCTACTGTAAACTACCCCTCGCACCTACTGTAACTACCCCTCGCACCTACTGTAACTACCCCTCGCACCTACTGTAACTACCCCTCGCACCTACTGTAACTACCCCTCGCACCTACTGTTAATGCTAATGTTGGAAACATTTAAAGTCATACAAAAAATATTTAACTAAAATCACTCAGGAAAGCATTTTACACTCTAGAAAAACTTAAGAAGATAATTTTTATCCTCCACAATCTCAATTTCCGATTCAATAAAAGATTGATCACTTAAATTATTGACTGCATCCTTTGTCAATTCTTTGTCACCTAGGGTTGTAATATCAAAACCATTGTTGGATAAATATTCCATAAAAATAAAGTCTTCTCTTTGCATGGCGTCTTGATCACAAGCTGGTAAGCAGAAGAAACCAATAATTGCGGCAAGAATAGCCGAAGATGATGCCAGCCAAAAAGGAACCTGATAACCTTTGTTTCCCGAGTAATGTTTTTGAAAGGTTGGAAAAGCGTAAGTACCACAAAAAGCACCAACTTTACCGATAGCTGCAGCAACTCCGAAATAAACACCTCTCACAGGAGTCGCTGAAGTTTTACCAGCTAATAAAAGTGTGTTAATGCCAGGAAATCCTGACCCAAGAGCACTAAAAATACCATACACAACAACAAAAGCACCAACGTTTTTGATTAATTGTGAATAGAAACTAGCCATAATATAACCAACTATTGCTTGTAAAACTAAACCAAAGGAAAGTGCCACTCTTGGACCAATGTAATCAACAACATATGCACCAATCATACTACCTGAAACGTTGAACAGATTTATAACAATAGTCCACCCAAATGTCTTGTGCAAGTCACCATCTTTAATAATATGATTTAAAATTGAGGAAGAATATATACTAAAGGCATAAAGAGAAAAGTCAAAAATCCACCAAATTAAAGAAACAACAAGCAATTTAAACCAGTAAAATTTAAGTGTAAGTAGCCATGGCACTTTCACGGATTTGAAATTTAATTTTCTGAATTGAGTACTTTCACTAAAATAATATCGCATAACAAAAAGAGATAGTGGACAAATGGCACCAATTCCCATAGTGATTCTCCAAACGGGTTGTAAATGATTTGTCCCTGTGATGTAAAGAAGAATAAAAGACACGAAGTTTGCAATAACGGTGCCACCAATGATCATGGTATTGGTAAACCATCCAAAGTATCTGTTTCTACGTCTTACTGGTAAGAGCGCGGACGCTTCAGCACAAGCTGCAGAGCCTGTTGGGTATTCAGCTCCCACAAAAATACCAAGGAAAAATCTGTAGGCCGTTAAGGCTGCAAAAAGTCCACCCGCATTACCTCCAATTTGAGACTCTGTGCCAACACCCCATGAACCTGCTGCAAGAATGGAAAACAATACCAAACCACCAGAAGAGAGCAACATGCCTTTTTTTCTGCTAACATAATCCGAAATATAGCCAAAGCCTACCATACCGCAGATAGTACCAATAAAAACAATAGAGGATACATTCTGATAGGCAGAAGAATTGGTATACTGCTTACCATAAATTTTTGAAAGACAAACATTAGCCGTACTGATGGAACCGTTAATGTAGCCATCAGAAAACAAGCCAGCACCTGCTGTAAAGATTGGCCAATAATTTTTTTTATCAGAAGGTGTGATTACTTCAGCATCAATAGTATGCTCCTTTCCTTTTTGATCCTTTACAGTCAAGCTCTGAATGCTATCAGAAACACCGGATTCTTTTGTCCATACGACTTCCTTTTTAATGTTTGCGGTTAAGCTTTTGAGGAAAGACATTTTTGTTTAATGACAAATCTTTTTCTTACCTCTTTCAAAAAATTTGGATTCTTTACGTTTTTATAATAATTTTTAAAAATATGAATAAACTGACTCTTTGTGCTTTCTATTCGCATATGAATTTTTTCCGATCGGCAATGTGATTAATTTTACCAAAGAATCGACCGGATTGATCTTGGAACATTTTGTCCAAGAATAATGATTAGTTTCAAGTTGTTAGTCTTCATTAAAAAATGTCCAAAACAGAAGTCCATATGAATTAAATTAATGGCTTCTTAAACTTTAAAAACTAAAGTTGCAATGTACGATGATTATGTCAATTTTTAAAAATATCTAAGTTTAGCAACAAACAACTCCCTTACCGGATAAAATTTTATTTTTTAACATGAAAATGGGCTCCTAATTAAAGCCGTATATGTTTGAAGTTAACTGCCACTAATTGGATTAAAATTGGTGAATTGCTATTCCAATAACTTGATTTTTAAAAGGGGGTAAAAACTTTGAAAATATTATTCCACTTTTGAGAGTACTTTGGTAAATTGAAATTACAGGATTATAGGCAGGTTGATTGAAATAAAGTATTATATTATGCTAATCATTTATTCTAATAAAATCGTCTGTGCGCCAATTAAACTTTATTCCAGGTAATATTGTTGTCAATGATATGACAATTTAACATAATCTTATAGTATATGTAGTGTTTATTGAAAATGCCCAAATATCTGAAACATAATTTCTCAATTTGAAAGGTTTTTATTAGAAAAAAAATCCCAATTTTTTTCTCATTACGAAACATTAATAATAAAAAGCTAAAACACTAGTTTTTTCATTTAAAAAAAAGTGAGCATCGATCAAATTATTTGATGCTGGTTGACTAATCTGAAATAAAGCATAAAAATGTTTATGAAGAAACTTATGACTGGCTGACATTATTTCGTAACTTATTTTTATGGTTGATTTTCAATTATTAAAATTTACATTCAAAGTTTCATTTACTCCTCTTACATCTTCATCAAGTCGTTCAATGAAAACCAATGCTAGGATTGCCACTCAAAGCTTAACCGTTGAATGCACTTTTTTTTTACAAAATGCGTTGACTCAATTAGTTTAAATAAAGCTAGGCTTTTTACGGGCTGTTCTTTAAGATTATCAAACAATCATCTATGTCAACGGTGCTGATTATCATCCATATCTGACCAGTAACAATTTAACTTCATGACAAATATTAGAATCACTACAGTTTGAGACACTAAAATAATGTTGTCGCTCTACCATTTGCTTTTTGACAACTGTCCGCGCTATATTACTATGAGAACATGAAATTTCAGGTTTTCTTATAGTGTAGAATAAGTTTTCAATCAAAGATACGTGTTTCATTGCTGGTAGTAGGTGCCTCTTTTTAAGTAAAAAATTGGTAAGTAGATTCGACCCAAAATATATCGAATTAATAAATGAAGCAAATGCTCCGTTTGTCAATGCCAAATCTAAAACTGCAAACATGCATTTTCATTTAACTGCTACAGGTGGGTAGCACATAACCACAATGAAGCCACTTCAATTATATTATTAATTTCTATATAAAATTAACTTTATTTTTAAATAATTATTCCACAAAGTATAAAATTGATTCAATTTTCAATACTATCAAGCAAGCAGATTTGACAAAGTTTCTTTCTTTGAATGTGGATAGATATTTGAGTTAAATAATTGCCTATAACTTTAAGCTACTCCAACTTTAGAAATGGTATTTTTGAAGTCAACAGTACTAAATCAGAGGTGGTACTTGCGGCCAATACTGGCTAGATTACATTCTTGAGATTGAGGTAGTGGCAATCAGATGGAGCAGAAAACATGTTTCATCTCAAAAATACTTTAAAAAATTGAGAAATTGATGAACCACAATGCACTGTCTAGTCTTTCAAAGTGTAAAAAGTCACTGGAATTGAAAAATTGCTTACTAATAACTTTTTCAAATTGACTTGTTGTTCAAACATAATTTAAATATACAACTTACCTACAATGACAAGGCATAGTGTTGAATTCAGTACAGCAAAAGCCGTGCTAGTGCCTAATAGAGAAGTAGCAGAATCTTCCCGTTTGGAGCTGATATTTTCAAAGTTGATTATTCAAACAGTTTATTATAAATTAAATATTAAGTAACTATAAAGTTAATGTTAACGGCTATTTATACTAATTCAAACTAAATAAATTAACTTTGAATATGCTCGTATGAAGAATATCATATGATTCATGTCTTATACTATTTTAATTCATGCTTTATTGTTCAGAATATTACATGAGCAATTTACCTGTTGCAATTTCCGTATAGCGGTAATAACAATTTAGTTTGCTTAAATAAAAAGTATATAACTACTCTAGATCACAATGTGGGAATTGATTTCAATATTAGATATGATAAGAGATTCTAGGTCACTTACTTAATAATATAAAGCATGATTTCTTGTTATATGTCTGGAACATATCTTTTTAAAAATGGCATAGCAAATATACTCAGGGTCTTCTCTTATTATCTCAACATTTATTGCCAAAAAATCAAAAAAATCAGGTTAGGCATTTTTTACAATTCAGTTTTTTGAAATATTAAAAGAAATTTTCAACAAAAACACTAAATTCGATAAATACAAAAGTTTTGTGCCTTTAGGGCATAGTTTCGATATTAAAAAATTTCTTTTCAGTAAAACTACAATAACAATGAAGCAAGTAACACTATTACAGAAATAAGACCGTTAACGCTAATTGCTGATGCCTTGTCTGTGTATAGCGATTCAATTGCAGTTGTTGCGCTAAATGCTAAACTGTATGAAGATCCTTGTAAACTATTGGTGTTTCCATTGATCGCACCTTGGGATGCAATAGTGGACTCAAAATTCCCTTGTTCCCAAGTCTTTGAGCCCGCATCTCCATTGGTCACAACGGTCACAAGTGTATTGGATACAACCGCCTGATTAGAGGTGGTTGTACTGTTGCGTTCAACTTTGCTTGAGGTAGTTGTTACAAGTCTATTATCTTCGGCTGGTGAGCTGGAAGAAGTTGAGGATCCATTTTCACGTGTAATTTTAGAACCAGCGGCTTCACTTGGTTTGTACGTACTCAAATTGTTTGTCTCGGTTGGAACATCCTCAGTCTCATTGAAGTCGGTTGAGTTGACAACGGCAGTCGTAACAGAGGTTTTTGTAAAGACAGTATGTGTTAACGTTTGAGCAGCAGTGACGGTGCTAGTAGGAAAAACAATTTCTGCTGGGTAGCCTGTAGAAAAAGTACTCGAAGCTGGGTTGTTATTGACAGCGGTAGAGCTGGTTAATGTGACACTTGTTGAGCTTGAAGCCAAATTTTCAGTTGAAAGTTTTTTAGTAGCAACACTGTTTTCGGTTTCGGTTTCGGAGACTGTAACAATAACAACAGGAGAGATTACATTTTCATTGGTGCATTCGCTAGTAATTGTTATTACCACCTTATCTGTAACAGTTGTATTATAAGCAGTGCTAGTGGACAGTACATTCAAGGATAAAGAAGACTGAACAACACATTCTGTAATCGTAGCTGTAACATTATCAGCAACAGTGACGACAGGAGTATAATAAGTTTTGTTCTTACAATCAGAACATAATCTTGTCTTTGTGACAATTGAGTATGATGTGTGAGTATTGGTTTCAGCTACTGTTGATGAACCGCATGAAGATCCAGGGTTGTTCACAATAACAAAAGACGTTAAAGCCTCCGTAACACCTGTAGAAGCACCGCTGTTGTCAGTCAAAGTTTTGGTGATGGCACAAGTAGAGGTGTAGCTGGTAGCTGGACCACAGGTGTAAAATGAGGAAGTTACAATGACTTCGGTGGTCGAATTACCGGCTGAATTGGTCAAAGTGGAGGTGAAGGTGGATGGTTGCTCAGTGCCAGAAGTGATGGTGGTGGTATCGTATGGCGTACTTGGAACAACGACGACGACTTCGGTGGTCGAATTACCAGCTGAATTGGTCAAAGTGGAGGTGAAGGTTGTTGGTTGCTCGGTGCCAGACGTGATCGTGGTGGTATCATATGGCGTACTTGGAACAACGACGACGACTTCGGTGGTTGAGTTACCAGCTGAATTGGTCAAAGTGGAGGTGAAGGTTGTTGGTTGCTCGGTGCCAGACGTGATCGTGGTGGTATCATATGGCGTACTTGGAACAACGACGACGACTTCGGTAGAGGTTGGATTACCTTCCGGACAAGTGAGAGTAGAGGTGAAGGTTGTTGGCTGCTCAGTGCCAGAAGTGATGGTGGTGGTATCGTATGGCGTACTTGGAACAACGACGACGACTTCGGTGGTCGAATTACCAGCTGAATTGGTCAAAGTGGAGGTGAAGGTTGTTGGTTGCTCGGTGCCAGACGTGATCGTGGTGGTATCATATGGTGTACTTGGAACAACGACGACGACTTCGGTAGAGGTTGGATTACCTTCCGGACAAGTGAGAGTAGAGGTGAAGGTGGTTGGCTGCTCAGTGCCAGAAGTGATAGTGGTGGTATCATATGGTGTACTTGGAACAATAACAACATCTTCTGTAATAACGGCCCCATTTGTGGCTGTTGAAGTTTCCAAAGTTGTTATAATACCAGTCGCTGTACCAGAAGTAATTGTTGTAGTTTGAGGAAGTACAACCGTAGTTGGAGTACATTTATCCGCTGGTAAATTTTCCACAGGTCCAAATATGCTATCTTGAAAGTCAGTAACCGGAACTTGATCAGGATCAAAAATTGTAAACTTCAACCTTGTAACTTCAATAATGTTAATGAACACCATTCTCATTGGTATATAATAATCTTTTGCTAAATAGATTAAAGAAGTTGAGCTTGCAACAGGGCCATCTAAAGGTTTCATCGCATATAAAATTGAAGTATCTGCAGCATCGTTTGGAATTTGTGTTTGAGTATTTCCATTACAACAATCAAATGCACCAGAACCAATCCACACCATAATTGTGTCATCAATTTGATCTGCTTGAAATGTGTACAAACCAGTCTTTTTAGGAACAAAAAAACCTGTAAACTCAAAAAGGAAATGTGTATATAGCACATCCATACCATCTATTGATTTTTGACCATCTTCTAACCAAGGGCCAGCGGTAATTTGAATAGTTGGATCGGTCACACCCGTAATAGACGAAAGTGGAGTATTTTCCAAGTAACCTGATGCCATATAATTTTTGTTGGAAAAGTCTACTCTATCATTATATGGATAGTCATAATATTTAACCATAAATCCATTGCTTGAATCTAAATTTTTGAATAAACAAGCACTTGCAGTTGGAAATATTGTTCCAGTATCGGTTGCTATAACACTGTTAATCTTACAGGCAATTAATAATCCTATATAGAACACTTTAGAAAAAACCCACATTGTTATGTGGTAAAATATGGGATTAATTTTGGCGCAAACAACAGGATAAAAATCTCTTTATAAGTAAATGAAAATATTCATAGTAGTCCAAGAACAAAGAATGTTTTGCAAAGTAAAAAACACACTTTTTGAAAGAGCAGTATAATGATAATTCCAAACAATAGCTTAAAATAGCTTTCTCGCGTTTTTCAAGAGTAAACGGTGTAAATGCAGGAGTATGTTACTTTGGAACTCTTTATACTTTCGCGGCAATAGGCTAAAACGGTGCGCCCTGGAAAAGAAAGTTTCAGTCTCAAAAAGATTAATATTTTTTAACAAAGAATGTATTTTTCTGCATACGGCTAAAATAGTTGTCAATTGAGTTGCAAAAAATAAAAATAGTTTTTTTCTATTTGCAATCTTTTATTCATTTATTAAAGTACCTGAATAAACATTCTTGGAACCATAATTTGAACGGCAAATAAGGTCCCAAAAATACCTCATCTACTTAAGGCACAGTTCTAGGACCCAGGAACATGTTGCCCTCGTTCCTTACTCTGGCACATGGTCTTCAATTTGTTTACGAATACGCATCATTCATAAAAAATCCTTCTATCATACCCCGTTGTACTCATTAGGTTGCATGACTAAAAAGCTGTAGGCAAAAACAGTTTGCATGAAACGCGTTCTTTATGCAGCCTTGGTCGAGCCTAATAAACTTTATGTATCAATTTCCTATCAACCTCAAATTTATTCCTATATTTTCTTTACACTAATTGCTTTTTTCAAATGATATGCAATATTGTGCATTATTGTTCAAAGCATATGCTAAACAGTTACTGACAAATTTATTGATAATGTTTATTACAATTAATAAACTAATTTAATTTGCAACTTATGAGTTTCATGTTGTTTCTTCTCAGAAACTTTTATATTGTTTTTGTCATGAGTTTTGACATTATTTTACCTGTTATACTAGTAAAAATTTTACCACTTTGAGTGCTAACAATTGCCTCAGCTTCATAGGAATTCGTTATAAAATTTCCATTTTGCTAAGTACATGATTTTTGAAAATCAAAGGTAAGTGTGTTTGAACTCTAGTTTCTAACTTGTTTTATTGTATCATGTTAGCAAACAATGCAAACGAATTCATAAAACCTGGGCAAATTTTGTGTCAGAAACTAATACGAACTACATTGGGAAGCTTGGCTGTTGCAATTCTAGATAGCAGCCATGTAAACTTGGAAACTGAACCTTACCTGCAATTTTATAACTTAGGCTTTTATAGAATCCACAAAGGCAATTAACAAAGAAGCCAGTAGCGGCAAGTTTAATTTGTCATTTAAGCACATGATCTATACACCATGTCAAGTGCTTTTTTAATTCTTTTTTTTTATATCTCAAATCAAATATACTGGATCACAACTTTGCACTATGTGAAAAATTGTTGCGATGGAAAATATCTTATAATAAGCAGGCAAACAAAAATCAAGCTTTTCTTATTGTCACTTTAAATCCTTATCATCTCAAGTGACTTCAACCTTTGATCAACTACAACTTTCTTAACTTAGCAAACTAATTCATTAAACTCGCTTCAATTGAACTCGTTAATGTAGAATTTCATTCAATTATGTTGAATGTTTTCTTTTCTGTAGATCGTCTGAAGCAAAATATTTCGATTGTATCGGCTTTTTTCCCTATGCCGAGCTATCTTTATTCTTTTTGCTCATTCATATATATTCATACGAATCTAATACTTGACATTACATTAAGTCCACAGTCATTTATTTGGAAGCTAATTATTGCCTTAGCTAGCTCTTTGTGGATTACGTCTTCAAATATTGGCCCTGTGTAATGAATTTGGTCAGCGTCAACAATTTCATCTCTAACATGTTTGATGCAGTTTAGCGATTTCTAAAAAAAATGCCTCATGCACCCCGTTTTGAAATAAACTTTGTGTATAGTATGGGATGATTTTTATCCACTTTTTTTCAAAGGCTAATTAGCATTCTAATGTCGCTATGAATAGAAAACATAAACATACTCCAATAATAAAGATACTGTTTACTTAATTTACGAGAAAAATCCAAAATAGAAATTGTTTATTGATCCAGATCTGCGTTACCTGCATGTATGAAGGTTGATAGGGTTGATTGTAAACACTGCGTTCTAATTCATTTTCTGCAATTTACAACAAAGTTTCATGACTCTCAAAGTTAGAAGGCGCTAAACTCGATTTTCGTTGTCCTAATTAATTTCTTCTTATGTTTAGGGTTGATAAATCCAAAGTTTACCACTCAAATTGTAAATTGCAAATCAAGAATAAAGTAAATTTACTGTCAATTATGACAATGATTTATATCACTTTTGGACTGAAATACTGATTTCTTAGTCAGTATGGGTAGAGGTCACAATTCACACTGAGAGACGTCTACATGACTGGAATTTTCTCCCTTACTATCGGTGATTTTAATATTCATGTCTGATGCTCACTTTTAACAAAGCTCTTCAACATCTCTTGGTTATTGCACATGTATTATCTCAGTTGGTATTATGATGTGTAGAGGCTTCTTAAGAAGTTGCCAATCGTTTTAACATCTGACTTTTGGTTTTTTAATTGCTAGTATATTGTTTAACAACATCTGGTATAGGAGATAAACAATTTCCGTTCACCATCAATGGTTCCAAATTTTGACAATTGCTCATTTAATTTTACACCAAAAAAAGCATAGTCACGTGACAGAATGCTCATGCTTAGTAGGCACTTTTGCTTGAGTTCCGACAATAAATGTGAGCTTTAATCACTCACTAATCTAATATTATAATTGCACAAGTTTATAAAACTGCATAGCATGATTAAAATTATGAATGGGGGAATATTAACATCCCAGTTTGATTTTTTAAGAGCTATGACAAGAATTTTGTAATAACTATATTCTAGAAGACAGCATCGTCAGATTTTAAGTAAGTTTGTGTGCTATAATAAATCCTGATAAATCCAGAGTTTATAACTCAAGCCGTTAATTATAAATCAAAGATAAAGTCTTAAACTATGTTCTGAATAATTGAATATCAGATTATGAATTAAATTTGTCAAATTATAAATTAATATAGGATAAATTTGTAAAAACCTATATCTTAGTTATTTAAATAATATAAAGATAATTAAATAGAAAGGAAATCGTAGTTCCTTTTATAGTAAAATATTGATTATATAAATAGAGTGTAATTTATGATT